>JAFBJT010008042.1:56861-108887 GCA_016785325.1 Chascanopsetta lugubris
TGGGGGCGGCGGGGGGGGGGGGGGGTGGGCCGGGGGGGGGGGGGGGGGGGGGGGGGGGGGGGGGGTGGGAGGACTGGGGCGAAGACAAATGTGATAGAGCTGAGATCATGGACACAACGCAGACGGCGAGCAGCTGTCAAAGAACAGTGAAGGGTATAGACGTGTGTGTGTGTGTGTGTGTGTGTGTGTGTGTGTGTGTGCAAATGAAAGAGAGTGAGCATGAGATGCAGCAGGAGAAGAAAAGGTTTGGAGAAGATAAGGAGATCCAGAGGCAGACAGAAGATGTGATGAGGAAAAAGGTTGTATTGACAAAATAACACAAAAAAAACATTGAAACTACAGCAGCTAAAAGACTTTCTCAGACTGAGTTTACTCAGCACAGCAGGAACACATACTATATCACAGGTGGAGGAAATAGCAGGAACTTCTTGGATTTAAAAGTAGTAATGAATTTCATTACTTTTGCCAACACCGACCGAGCTTAACTTGTTGTGCTGACTATGAAAAAATAGGGGTCTGGAAAAATGATGATTTAATATTGCTGTGGTCATGTGACAGATGTCTCCCTTTGGGCAAATACTCAGGATATTACTTGGACCCAACAAGTACCATATTTCCACACTTTTAAAGGTGCAGTGTGTAAGATCTGGTGACATCTAAGGGTGAAGTTGCATACTGTATCCATCACCTCATGCTCACACTTCTGATCATGCAGGAGAACCTTGAAACTCATGTGCGAGAGAATGCGTCCATTTTTACAACTGTAAAAACATGGTGGCCCCCATAGAGAAGGACCCACTCCTCATGTAAATATATTAATGGGCTCATTTAAGGGCTATGGAAAAAAAAAAAACACACTTAGGTGATTAGAAATTCATATCATTCAAATTATATGTCATATAATGTATGATGTATGTAATTGTTTTATAATATTTTTAGAATTGACAAAAATGACTAAAATCTTACACACTGCACCTTTAACTTAAAAACAAATAAAAAATGTAGAATGGCACTCAGTCCACCACCTCTGCAAAAGCCTAGCAGTCACCTAACTTGAATAAACGGTATTCAACATTTCACAAGTTGTAATTGTAATTTCCATCAAGATTCATGAATCATTCTCTGGGAAAACTGACAGAGTGAAAACAATGACCAAAGAGCACAATATCAAACAACGTGATTCAAAGATCTAAAGTGACACCGAGATCTGATCTGTCTTCACACCCAATTCTGCACCCTGCTGTCCAGTTCCATGGTAATACATACTGTAGTACTTGCATGATCTTGGGAACTCTTAAAAGGACAAATGAGGGTATAAACTTTACAATGAAATGCATCAAAATGTGAAAAAATGATTATTCAATCAAAATGCTTCAGAAATCATTTTGGTTCACTCAATTTCAGAGTCAGTTAATGTTTTTCATCCGCATAGTGATGTTGCAAAAATAATGAATGTGGCTTCTGAGTAATAAAGAGTGACTTGAGTTACAGGTCTGCACTTGATCTAAATCTTGGCCATATTTGTTGATGCCTCGATCAGCTGTTCACACAATGACTTATCATATCTTCTGTTGAGGCAAAACATTCTTGTACAGCTGCTCTGTGTTAACCCTAAACTTAAAACACTAAAGTGTCCGGGAGGTTTGGTCTGACAAACTCATTCTGTCAAACAGAGGAAATGCTTGTGGAAAAAAAAAAAATAGATGCATGTTCATTTTTTACTTCAATGAAAAGGATTGTGAAGTCTCAATGTAATGTGAAGGGGGACTTCACAGGGATATGAGTTTATTGAGTTCTTTGAACATGACAAACTTGACTACAGTCACAAAATATAAATTGGACATTCCACCAATCGACTTTTAACAAATATGTATATTGCAAAGGCAATGTCACACTATGTCTGTTTGTTGGATGGATATTAGCTGGATTTCCATGACACAAGGAAAATGTGGACACTAATTTCATGTATGTTGAAGAATAGTTGTTTTTTTGTATAAAATTGTTCATTTAACTATTAACATTTTGAGATGAGAGGGTGTTTATTGACAATTAAAGGTGCATTGTGTGAGATTTGGAGACATCTATTGGTGAAGCTGTATGTTGTATCCATCACCTCACCCTGACCCTTCCGAGCATGCAGGAGAACCTGTGGTACTTCAGCAGTCATTAAAGGTCAAAAGATGCTTTGTAAAAACATGGTGGCCCCTATAGAGAGGACCTGCTCCTCATGTTACTATACATTAATGGACTAATTTAAGGGTAATGGCGAGGGAAATACATTTAGATGACTGTAAATTCATGAATATGTCAGTATGTAATTGGTTTGTAATATTTTCTTAAGTGACAAAAGTGACGAAAATCGTACACACTGCACCTTCATGTCAATTCCCCAAGGAATTCAGAGATAAGAAAATGTGAATTTTTATGAATGTGTAGAATCTGGTACATGCTCTGTTGTGGAGTGCCATTCCAATTACTGTGGAGGAAAAGGCTGTGATTTTTTCTATGGTCATGAGTATTGTGCAATTGGGCTATCTTTTGTGCATCAAACTGAAACGAGGACACACAAGCTCCACATGGATGAGTCAAAAGCGTCTTTCCTGTTACTGTAAATGAATGTGCAGATGAAGCCCATAAGCTGAGTCATTGTTTCACCATTGAAGACAGAGATGAGGCACGCACACCATTTGGTGATTAAGACCCACACAGCGGGAGGGACCAGGCAGGAGGGACGGAGTCCAAACATTCCCTTTGACCTCCCCCCTCGTTTTTTAAGGCCGGTGTCTGGTCAGCGTGGAGGTCAGCTTGGGGAGGGGGAGGAGCCAGGAGATAACCGTATCTCCACCAGCAGAGACAAACGGAAAGTGACCAGACACCAGAGCACATGTAAAGAAAGACTCCTTTCTCCTCATTCCTTAGAATCTCCTTCCATCTGTTGGCGGGACCTGCAATCCTCCATGGGGACACTTTGATAACACGGGCCGTAACTTCCTCTTGATTTACGACTACCTGAAGACACTCTGAGTAGAGGGTGACATGAACGAGATGAGGCAGGGGCACGGAATGGAGGACAAAAGAGCAGAAAGAATTGGGGGAAAATGGGGGAGGAGAGAAAAATGTGGATTTCTTAACGTCTCTGCAAGATGACGGGATGTAAGAAGAGAGGGGTATTAAAAAAAGGGAACGGGAGGAGGAGGAGGAGGAGGCAAGGGAGTAGGGGGCGTTTCCCCTGGCTCAAGCCTTGATTAACACCAGGCCTCTTGACAGGAAATGACCCGGCCAGCTCCTAGCGCCAGGAGAGCTTCCATCTGGTGTCGAGGCCGTGGAGAAAATCTCCAACCGGGACTACGTGGAACCAAACAGGGGGAACTTCAAGCTGAATGAACACTAGGTTTCATTTCCAGGATTCATAGATTAATCCCATGACAAGTATCGCGCGGTAACACAGGAACCATCGGTCTGTTCCTGTTGTTGTTTGGGGGCCGTGGAAACCAAGCGCAGAGCTGAGCTGCTGCATTCTCACGCCAGACCTCCAAGACCACAAATCGAATCACACGATTTTATTGATGGCCAAAATCACAAGGGCTAGAAGCGGGAATCCAGAGATGAGTATGAAGGAAAAATCAGAGGAAGTTGGTTGGAATGGGGGTGGGGAGTTGTTGGAGAGGGTGGAGAGAGCGAGGGGACAGTTTGGGGAGGAAAGCGGGTACATTAGGGCAGGTCATCTTTCACTGCAGACTGGAATCCTAAATGTAAACAAGTCCTTCCGCACCAACAGATAAAACACAGATATACTGTAAAAACCAAGTGGCTCTGCTAAAGAACAGACTCTCACACACAATGCTTTGTATACACGCTTATTTTTGAACTGTGTTTGAGCCAAGTCATTTGTTTCGAAGGCCGGACGCGAGAGCACACATCTACTGCGAGTACGGAGTTCTTTAAATTCAGTGCGTGTCAGACTAGGCTGACTCTAGAGGTCAATACATACTCTGCAAGAACAGAGAACTTGCTATCGGGGCTGCAAGAACAAAATTATGTCATTTTGTTCTTGCAGCCCTGGTTTGGGAGTTCTTGCAGCTTGTTGTTGACACCTCATCTGGTCAGACCTTTGTTCTCGTGGCCGACAGCTGTTGTGTGATTGGTCTGCACTCAAAGTTCTTGTGAAGTATGAAATGTCCTGGCCAGAAAGAACTTTGTTCTTGCAGCCCTGGGAGCAAGAACAAAGTTCTCTGTCCTTGCGGAGTATGTATGTGAGCTCAAAACAGAAACTTATGCATGCAGATCAAGAAGTCTCCTGAAGAGAAGCCAGGGAGTTTCCCAGGCAGAAGGCGAGAGGACAGAAGCGAGCGGGTAGAGCGTGCTGGCCCGAACTCTTTGGTTAACCCTCTGTCAAAAAGGTCGCCAGCCGACCCCTGCCTGCACTGATGCGTGTGCTGAGGCCAGGGGCCGTGGACTAGGCCCGAGTCCCTCTGGAACTGCGTATAAGTGTGTCCCTACTGCTTTTTGCTTTGTCAAGCACGTCTGTGTGGGATCACGATAGTGTCCTTTTCATTATACAAGCCGGATTCCCAGCGGAGATATAAGTGCTTACGAGCCTTTTATGATGTGCATTTCCTGTCATAAATAAGAGGCAGAGGAATTCTCCACTGAGCGCTAACACACTCCATAAAGCAAACAGAGGTGTAAACCACACTCTGGGCAAGCTTTGTGAAATCTACCCGACAAAACGTGGCTACCACTCACGACACTACACAATCGTTTGATTGTACATTCGCTTGTCTGATACTGTGTTCAGAACTTCACTGTACTACCTTCACTTCAGTATCTGAGAGTCTGAGCTGAGTGGAAGCTCATAAAAAGACAAACAATGTCTCCTCCAGGTTGTTTCACAATTTCTCACTGTCATGTCATCTGATCCAAGGGTATATATCAATTCTGTCAGTGCTGGTTTTCATTCTGATTTGACCTACATATGTTTTCACTGTGTTCTATTTATCTTATTTGAGTCACTGTGATTCATCATTTATCTGGGGGACACTACATTGACTTTGTGCAGGCGACTGCTCAAAAGAATTACTGTTACTACTGCTATAGTGCAATGATGCATTCATGCCTCCAACAGGTTTAAACAATAAGGGTTCCGCAGCATTACTGTCAAAGACAAGTGGAGCAGCGTCTTTTGCTGTGTGTGCCACATGGTTTCATGTCTTTTTAAAGGTGTAGTGTGTAAAATCGTGCTCATTTTTGGCAATTCTATTGGTAGAAAAAAAAATCACAAAACAATTACCTACTGACATTTTCATTGACCTAAAAGTTTTATTCTCTCCCAGTACCTTAAATGAGATTATTAATGTACATTTATCTGTGGAGCGGGTCCTCTCTACAGGGGCCGCCATGTTTTTACAGTAGCCCAGAGTGGACATACTAACATCTTTTGAGTTTTAATGACACCTGACGGCTATCATAGGTGCTCCTGCATGTTCGGAAGGGTGAGGGTGAGGTGATGGATACAAAATGCAACTTCGCCTCTAGATGTCACCAAATCTTACACACTGCACCTTTACGGATGAAAAACAAAAGAGATTACCCATCAACCTATATTTTCATAATCATGAGATTGTAGAAGAATGGTCTTCATGACACCTTTAAGTGCTTTACAGAACATAGGACATAAGATTTGAGCTTTATACAGTGCATCGTATATGAGGCACTGTCTTCATACATATAAACTGCCAGTACAGCTGTCTGGGTCAATTTTAGGTTCTGTATCTTGTCAATTTCGGCATATGATAATGTGGAAAACAACCGGCCACCCTACTGTTTAGTGGATGTCCCAGTCCCAGCCACCATTCCATTCAATATTACAAAGTTGAATATTTCCATGGTTAGAGAAGGCAAAAGGGGGATGCCATTTCTGCATTTGTAATATAGAACATCATTATACAGTGTGTGCAGTGCACTGGAAAAACACTTTCATAAATGGGAAAATTCATTATTTCATTATTTTCAACAAATTCAAGCAGATCTGTGATCTCACACTTGGTCTACTTCTTATTCTAAAGTGCTTACAGACTACTTCATGATCTCAGTTCCTATGCTCTCATTATGTATGTGCCAGTCTGTGATGTTGTGGCGCTATTCGCCCCATTATCGGCCATGCTTTGTTGCAAATAAGTGCAACCCACAACAGAGTAAAGTGGTATAGATACAAGGCAGCCGCAGAAAACATATGGGGACCCAACTCTTTGCTAACTTGGGCGGAGACGTGGTGGCTTGCAAGTCTGGGGGTCTAATGGCAACACTGTGTGTGGCCCAGCCTGTTAACCAGGCCTATCTAGCCCTGCAGTGAGGATCTGATGAGCGCCCAGTTAATTAAAGCCTGAGCTCCATGTCATCAGCTTATCTGATGAAGTGAATAAGAGTGAGCCATGCCACCGGCTGCTTTGTTCACCCTGGGCTCAATGGTTCTTCACCTCACATACGCATGTGTATGTGTCCCTGTGTGTTTGCGTAACATGGGAGGAAGCAAAGGGAGACCGCCAATTAAAAATAATTGGGACTAATTTCATAAACACAGCACAACAGGGAGAAATATGTTTAATCAGGCGCGAGCGTCAGACTAACTTATGCTCCACTTCCCCCCTGCGACCGGCTCGATGCTTTGGGGCCTCAGGAGAGGAAGCGGAGAAGGTTGGAGGTAAAAAGGAGAAAAGGGGAAGAAATGGAAAAGGAAATTAAAAAAACAAAGAGCTGAGTCGTTTTCGAAGTAGGCAAACGGAAAGCTGGTGGCAGCAGTTATGTGTGATCCCTTTCATGTCCCTCGACTGGCCCGTGCTGCCGTGCCAACCTAAACAGCGGCATTGGGGAGGTCCAGCTCTCTCCACCGCTCCCTCTCGCTCGCCCCTTGCACACCCCACTGACGGGATGAATAACAAAACTAATGTGTGTCTGAGGCAGAGAGAGAGAGGGCATGAGACCTGCTGCAGTTCAAATGCATGTCTTGCTTAAAAATCATTTTAGCAACCTTCTGCTTTTTCTCTCACTGCTACGCTGAAATCAGCATAGTCAACACTGCTGATTTCCCAGGTTGTGCACCAACACACTGACACAAGCACAGACAAACTATGATCCAACATTGGACGCTTTCTCTCTTGGGTTCCTGCACCCCGAGTCTGGCAAAGGACACAAAAAGTATGGAAGTGGGAGGGGGTTTCATTTTCAAAACTAAAATCCGAAAGAACACAAATCCATTCAATCGTGTGAGGAACTGCCATTTCTTTGCTCTTTTACCAGCAACAAAGTAGTTTCTGCCACAACTGAAATGAGGAATTAACTGTAAATGCTCAGAGCTATTTACAACCTGCACACATCACACACACCACCCTTGTACACCGCAGACTCTCGGGCAGCGGCCAATCAGACTCCAGATTTCAGGAGATTGGCAGGTTACATGTCCAATCCCGTCGCGTGTTCTCCCTCACTCTCGACCAATCCAGCTCCATCCACATGTGGTGATGGCTGCAATAAGCAGAACCATTTTCTTGGATAAATACTGTGCGACCCTTTAATCAAAACCATGCCCGAGACAACAATACACAGACATGTTCGTTTCTCATGCAGAGATACACAGTGATGAGAAAGTATGTTGTGCACAGGACTGTGCACAATAAAACTTGCCTTAGAAAAATCTAATAAAATCCTAGATATTAAGTCCCATTGAGAAGTTTGTTTTGGCTCCTATTTCCCAAGATCCATTATTTTGCTTGAAATCGGCCCACGGGCCAAAACCGGCCCGCCAGGGGTCAGATCCAGTGTGCGAGGTAGCTTTGCATTTTTTCAATATAAGTAGTAACAAACAAATTGTTCATGCTGGAGGTTGTTAATAATGTTTGGAGTTGTTCTTGTTTGTTTGTTTGTTCTTCTTTGTTTGTCTGATTTTACAGGTCCGGCCCACGTGCAATCAAATTGGGGCATATGTGGCCCCTGAACTAAAACGAGCTTTAGCTATTTCCTCCCACAAATACTGTCTATGATATATCCATATCCCACCAAAACGTCTGCTTTGACCAGGCTTTTATCCTTATAGTATTTAGAAATAATTGTCTTGACATCATACTGAAGATACGTACATGCATATTGCATAGCAGAGATATCAACAGAAGTCTCCGAATATGCCAGTGCAGCCACCTTGTAATACCGCTTTTTACCACTAGAGTCAATGAGCCGCTTCAACCCTCAATCTGCAAAACATCCACACCAGCAGGAATTCACTTGTTTCCTCACCAGTTTTAATGTTTATCCTGTGAAGCATACTTTGCCATCACATATATTTACATTACTTCCTGTAATCATTTCAAAGTTAGTTTCAAAATCACAAATATCCCCATTAAACATTCTTCTCATCCACTTCATGGTTTATACAACAAACCAGCGCTTGGTCGCTGCTTGTTACTAGGACAGACTTCTACCATTGGCTCTGTTAAGCAACACTGCTGATTCAGCACGACTGACAGGAAATATGGAAAATAAAATAAATCTCCCGTGAGAATCGTCTGGATAACAAGATTCACTCTTTAATTACGTCTCCTGAAGGAGGTAGTTAAGGAGGTTGCTGTGTTTTCCTACGTCCGTCCTGCGTCCTATCCTAAACCTACTTGTCCTTATTTCTTCTTTGCGTTTCCTCCCCGAGTGAAATGATGTTTGTGTTTCTGCAAACTGCATGTGTGTGCACCGTGCCTTTGTACGTGTCTGGCTGCAGTGTGTTTAGCCAAAGTCAGGCTGCTTGCTGTGGCCGCAGGAAACAAAATCAAAGGATTTGCAAAAACATTGTTCTCGTGACCAGGTCTTATACAACATCTGATTTTCATTTCATTCTTTTAATTGGGTAGAGTGTCACAATCAATGTTGTACCTTGCCGAGAGAGAGAGAGAGAGAGAGAGAGAGAGAGAGAGAGAGAGAGAGAGAGAGAGAGAGAGAGAGAGAGAGAGAGAGAGAGAGAGAGAGATCAAGTTTTCCCGATTGAGCACTTCAATGGCTCGGATACAAAACCCTCAAACAGGCACACGGGCATAAATGTACATTTCAAATTGTAAGAAAGTTGCACACGCTGCTGAATTCCTGGGACTGGGTAAGATGTGCACATGTGCATGTGCATGTGCATGCACACACACACACGCACACACACACAAAAGTACACATTTCTTTTCTGTCTGAAACACACCTGGCACACCACGACAGGGTAATTTCCAGAGACGTGTTTATAACAGAGTCGGCTTTTTAACCTGAGCCACATCTCTCAGCCTGCGCCTGCCAAGAGGCCCCTCACGTCCAAACTGCACTTAGCCAAGTAGAGCAGGATGAGGGGGGGAGAGAGAGAGAGAGAGAGAGAGAGAGCGTGTGAAAAAACAAAAAAAAGAGCATGGGGATCTTTATTAGGGCTTTACATAGAGTTTCCAACCCTATATATACACACTATATGACCCTGTGTGTGATATGAGAAGAAAACCATAGCAAGAGTGTATTATTTCAGGGTGTGTGCGAAGGTACAGAGTGGGCAGAGACTAAAAGTAGCTCTAATTATGAAGTATGTGGCAGGGGAGGAGATTGTGTGTGTTCAGGCTCAAGGTTAAAGATGCCATTACTCGGGAGGTGCAGCTGGCTGTGGTGTGGAGGTAGATGCTTAATTCATCATACAGGATGGCCTTGATCTCCACCACCATGCAAGTTACCAGCTCGGCTCTGATCGAGAAAGACTCATGGAGGAACCAAAGAAAGGAACACACACACACACCCACAGATGCAAATGCATCACTAATGAAAGGTTAGGGCTTTTCATTATTTGTGTGCTTTCCAGATAAAACCCTTCGTCATGGCTGACAAGAGATGGAGTCATTTCTCTCTCGCACTATTTCTCTCTCACACTTTCCCCAGTTGCACAAGTTCAAACATTCCCACACTCAAGGACTGGAGCAGCTTCTCGCAAAACGGACCAAAAAATGGCGGGAGAGGGATGAGGTGTGAGGACTTGCATAAAACCCCTCACCACTGGAGGCAGGGACGGGAGATAAACATTTGGCTGTCTCTCTTTCGAGCTCTAATTTCTCTGGACCATCAGTAAATCTGCACAACCTGGAGGAGGCTGCCGGAAGTGATCACCACGCTGTGATTACACCAATTTTCGCTCACCTGTGAGTTTCTGGAGCAAAGGGCTGAGCTCCGTCTCTTGTGTGATGACGAAGGTAAGCGCTCCGATTAGCTCCCTCTCCAGCTTCTCCAGGTCCTCCTCCTCCTCTGCGCCCTGCTCTCCGGGCTGCGCCTCATCAGCCAGGGAGTACAGGTAGACCAACAGGAGGATCAGCTCATCCGGGCCACACTCGTCCTCCCTGGACCTTGACCCCGGGGCCGAGCTGTCGCCACCCCCACGGGGCCGCATCAAGGGCAGCAGCTGCCTCAGTACAGCGGGGAAATCGGAGTCTCCGAGAGCCTGCGACACAGACGTAGACGGAACACCAGTGGTTAGTCCGAGGACGTTCTTTTTGTACCTTGTAGGTCACGTGTCAAACTCGCCAAATCTGGCCCGCAAAATCATTTCACATGACCGTGAGGGCTTAAAGGCATATAAAAAAAGTCTCAAGCATAGATTACCCATGAACTCCAGTGAATTACACATGCCACTTTTTATGTGTCGCAATATATTCAGTGTGTTTACATGTGCAAATGAAAAAATACAATATTTGTAACTTAAATAAGTAATAGATAATAAATAATCCAGTTGGAGGACAGTTATTTTGTTTGGTAGTAAGCACAATTAAAACCGGCCCCTCGAGAGCAACCATGATGCTGACGTGGCCCTCGGTGAAAATGAGTTCGACACCCCTAGACCTACGAAAATAGGTGCGAATACGAACCCTGACGCCCATGAACCTAATTAAGTATTTTTAACCAAAACAAGTTATATCTTCTTTAAATCTGTAACAATTTGCATCAGCCCATAGCAACAGCAACAACAAATTGATATCCACCATGCTATACAGTTCTCAGAAGTACTGAACACATGCGATATATGACATTAAAATTGACATGCTTGGTGACAAGTAAACCTAACAAAAAAGTACTCTTAATGCTCAAAACAATCACATGGTCTCAGTAGAGCACATACCTTCACTAAGGCCACACAGTCCCCTAAAATTCAACCAGGCTGCACCAAATGTCACGCATGCATATCTGTTTCAGAAATGTGACTGATTTCTTCCAAGATCCTTGAATGACCCCATGGCAAAACAATGAAAATGTGGGGAGACACCCAGTGTTGCAATGTTCTTTCTGCACCAAACTGTCATGGGTTCTTCCTTTGGCACATGACACATCCTTCCACCAGGTTTCGTGGTAATCCACCCAGGGCTTTTTGTGCAATCCTGGTTAGAAACATACCCGCCAACCAACAGATAGCTGGGTGAAAACATGACCTCAATTGTGGAGATAATCATTATTATTTTGCATTAAAAAGCGAGGAGTATTCACATCATCCGATGTTACCTGATCATTAGTCAACATGTCAATTACTTGGCTTCCTTGTTCCTGTTGTTAAAGGACCATAGTTGGTGAAATTACAAGCAGTGTGAGTGAGCTCAACGTTCCATTCGCCAGGTTTACTGCTCTGTGAGTGGATGAGGTAAAACTTCATTCTTTTTCAATCTTTGCATGGACTCTGAACGTTTTTCTCTCTCTCTCTCTCTCTCTCACACACACACATGTACTACGCACAGTGGATCACAGGACACTGGCAGGTCTTAGAACAAGGGTGAGCTCATAGGCCTATAAAACAAGGGCGTGGAGCTAATCTGTCTGATGAACGGTCTGAAAATCTAATGAAAAATAAGGCTGGAAGTGGGAAAGTGGAGACAATGGGGTCATGGAGGGGAGGGAGACAGTGGGGAGGACAAACGGAGAGGGTAATCAGTTCAGAAAGACACAAGGACTTTACAAGGGAATTACGGTAAGGTTGAGATGACAGTATGAAAAGGACGGATTGTTGACAGTGGACTGTATGTTTGTGTCAGATCGAGCTACAAATGCTCCCTTGGATATGTTTCACTTCAACATGGGATTCCTCAGGAAAGCGCTGTGTGTTCCTCCCACCAAGACAAACAGGCTCTGAGAATGAGGGGCTTTGGACCCTGCGGTGGGCCCACTGGGGGGATCTTGTGTCTGACCCAGAAGAACTCTTTGCCGAGCCAAAGACGCATTACAAATCAGAACCAACGATGATGAGCCAAAGCCACATAGTTCTCTGACTGTCGTTCATGAGGCGGGGGCTGAGGCAAGGACTTGTTGGGAAAAGGCAGCTCCATGTTGGTGGTGTTTTTACATTGTTAGGTCTCCGAATTTTAAACGGTGCAGTGTGTAAGATTTTGGTCACCACTAAAAATAATACAAAACAATTCCATGCTGACGTTTTCATGAATTTATAATCATGTAAATGCACATTTTTTCTTCCATTACCCTATAATGAGCCCATGAATGTATATTTACATGAGGAGGGGGGGGGGGGTCCTCGCTATGGAGAGACTGTATGTTTTTAAAGTAGTAAAAGGTGACGTCAGCTGAAGTCTGTCATAGGTTCTCCTGCATGTTCAGAGGGGTGTGGGTGAGGCGATGGATACAACATGCAACCTCACCTCTAGAGGTCACCAAATCTTACACGCTGCACCTTTTAATAATAAGAACAGTGCAAGTTACATGAACAGACAGTGTTGGAAATGTCAGTCCCATCCTCCTCGTGTGCGTATACAGTATCTTAGGAACAAGATCTCTCATTCATCTGTTCACTCTAACAGGACCTCCTCCCTGCCTCAGACCCCAGCAACCCCCCCCCCCCCTGGGGGGGATGTGCGAACACAATCTCGCAGCACATTTTTCTACTTAAAGATTGTGAAATCAAATACTTCTCCAAGTTGCACACGTTGCACTCTGCCAAACAATATTTGGGTTCCTTTCCTTGTTCATGAGGCTGGTGGATGGCAGCAAGGGGAGAAAGAGGAAGAGCCCCCAGCAACCCCCCCCCCCTGGGGGGGATGTGCGAACACAATCTCGCAGCACATTTTTCTACTTAAAGATTGTGAAATCAAATACTTCTCCAAGTTGCACACGTTGCACTCTGCCAAACAATATTTGGGTTCCTTTCCTTGTTCATGAGGCTGGTGGATGGCAGCAAGGGGAGAAAGAGGAAGAGCATTACGGGTTTCTTGTTGATGGATGATACGGATGATGCGCTTTTTCTTTCAACGCTCACATCAGCAAAAGTAATCTCTGACACTTCTCCACTGTCTGTGCGCATCCAGGAGGACATTCACATGATCCTCCAGATTCTCAAAGAACCGTGTCTATGGCAAAGAAATAGCATTTTCATTTCATTGCTGCTGTTTTAGTTTGCCATCACAAGCTCTGGGCACGGGTCAGTGCAGAGGAGTTGACAGAGGAGCCGTGGGCCTCACCATCATTTGTCACGAGGTACTTTACTCAGAGCACAAACAGTATTACTAACAGGGCCCCTGAGCGCAAAAACAGTATACTGTCAGCAGCTGAACGCAGCCTCTTTTTTTTTGTCTTTTCAAATTAACAATATGGGTCTTACTACTTTCTGACACACTACAGTTTTGTTGACTTTTATTAACAAGACCAATGCAGACTTTATTCAGTTTGTTCTGTACATAATTCCTAAAGGCTTAAAAATGCAGAATAAAGCAAAAATAATAACAAAGATATGTAAACACTTAGGCCCCGTCCACATGGAGACACGTTTTGGTGAATCCGCCAAAGTATTTGCTCGAATGTGCGTTCTGTCCACATGGGTACGGGGAGAGCGAGGTGCGAAGACGACACTGCAGTGTTTTGCAGGAATACAGTATATGTCTACTGCATGACCCCTCAGATTCATGTGGGAATTATGGGGACGTTCTGGTGCAAAGTTGGGCAATGAATGGCTGAAGCAAAAAAAACAAAACAACTATTTTAGTAAAAGGTGCAGCGAGTAAGATTTTCGTCACTTCTATTGGTAGAAGAAAATATAACAAAACAATTACAGACTAACATTTTCATAATCACCTACACGTTTTATTCTCTCCCATTATCCTTAAATGAGTCCATTCATGTACATTTACATGAGAAGCGGGTCCTCTCTACGGTGGCGCCATGTTTCTTCAGGAGCCCAAAGTGGACGTGTTTCACATCGTTTGAGTTATACTGAAAACTGAGGTCTACCATCGGTTCTCCTCAGAAGGGTGAGGGTGAGGTGACGGATACAATATGCAACTTCACCTCTAGGTGTCATCACTTCTCACACACTGCACCTTTAATGACTTCTTGTTCCATTTTTTAACAAATGCACCACAGTCCACCTTCCATAACCCCACTGTAAACTGTGCTGTTTGTGCATGTTTTCACACGTGAGAGGGAGCATGCAGTATAACTGGGTCCCTTCAGGAGATCCATAAAAGCTGCTGTCAGCTGCATGCCATGGCGCCAGTGCAGGAAATGGAGATCTTTGGAGGAGAACTCAGACTGACCTGAGTGAAGCTGAGGAGGAAGACTGACTAAAGCTCTTTCCAGCACTGAAGCTGAACTCAACAATGCCCGACTCATGGCGCTGGCACAAAGGCTCACTGGAGAGATGGTGGACTGCTCAACTCTGAATACAAGAATCGAGCTATTACACTCGCATTTGATTTGATTTGCTGTGGGCTAAGATTAGTTAAATACCCCATAATACACTGATTTGACTTTGTGCCATTGGCATGGAGAACCAGCACATGTTTTGGACTGGTTCAGTATTGATACATCAGCTTTTGAACACGTGAATCTGAATCTCAGTTCACAACATAACGTTAAATGATTACAAAATGTACACGAAAATGTTTACGCAAACCAAAAATGCATAGTAACTCATTATTTCACATTTTGCATGGACAATACGGAAATGAAATGCACATTTTAAAATTGAATCATCAATAAACAAGTTGCAAACAAAATGATTTCCAAAAACATTAATTCAATTAATCTATGAATGCATTAACAGATTAGTTGACTATTAGTGACTATACTATACAGTGACTATTATGCTTTATTCATTATACATTAAAGTATGAACCAATAAACTACTTGATTCAGAGCATTTACATATAAACTCCAAAACTATTTTTCAACAAATGCTTTCTTTGTATAATGAGTAAAGGACACTGACTAAATGACTGAGATGTTCTGTTATTATTACTACAGAAACGTGTGCTCTTCCATACAAAGTATAACCTAACATGCTATACCTAATGACAGTTGAATACGTTTACAGGTTTATGGATCAACTCTGACAGGATTCTTTACTTGTACAGTTGTATTTCTATGAAAAATACAGAAAAATATGTCAGACGCTGCTAAATGCACTTATAATTCATACAGCATAGTGTCCAGTCTAAAAACAGTCCATCTTTAGGGGCAGTGCTTGTGGCCTGAACTGGAGCATTACTGCTGTAATAACAGGAAGCTAACGTTATTATTACACATGATTACTGAAGGCACCAGTGCTGCTACCATAATGTGTGACTATTACACACAATTATGGGATAACGATGGTATTACTCGGTCAAAACAATGGTACTTTCAGAGCTCACAAATCCTCAAATAAAATCAATTACTTGAAATTACTTTAAATCAAAGTGAAGGCTAAGAATATAGAGGACATACACCTTTGTGTCATCTGAATCGGCTCAGCGGATTGGCTGAGGCTAGAGAACTGTGGTACATCATTGGGCCCTTGCGCAGGACTTTGCACCAATCATAAGCTCTCCCTGGCTTGAATGTATATGCCAGTGATTGACAGATTAGTATCTGGCAATCCCAACCATCCTGGGCTCCGTAAAGGCTCAATCTCACCCAATGACAGAGTCGGGCCAAACTCCGCCCATGCCGGCACAGCCCGAACAGGAAACCAGCTCCAGATGCAACCCCTGGAGGAAGGTGACTGTTTCAGTAACCAGAACCAGGCCTTGTTTGCCTCGCTCCCTCCCTGCCTGCACAATGAACCTTTTTCTGGGCCCCAGGGCTTGAGGGGGGTGAAGGGAGGGGGGGGGGCAGGACTTAAAGGTGGGGGTACCAGATGCAGCATGAAGAAAGTCGCTATAGGTCAGCTGTTCATGCTGACCAGCAATGCACTGGTGAGGAATCACCTAACAGGGATGTCAGACAGCTCTGCATTACCATAGCAACCCCCCCCCCCCACACACACACACACATACACAAAAATAGAGAGTCCTCGGCACATGTGTGCCACATTTGAAAATATGTAATCACATCCAGTTTGAATTCACAAACGACAACATGTAGAGCTGGAAGGGACACAAGCAAACTTTTAGAAACAAAAATACATTAATCTCAACTAAACTCTGTCTCTAAATCATGTACAGCAAGCGTATTATTGATTCGCAGCAGAACAGCTGGAAAAAAAACACGCATGTCGAGGCTTGTGGGGGTTTGAGCGAGTAAACAACAACACAACTCCAGAGCAAACTCACAAATGCTTGAAAAACATCCCGTGAATGACTTACCCGAGCCTGCCGGCTCACTTGAACATGTTCAGTGTCTCAGTGGGGACACATGCTCGCTGTAACCTGCAGTGACAACCATGACAGATCTTAAGCAGAGGACACCGGAAAACCTCTGTTTATCAAAAGACAGAAATGTGCCTCTCTCTCTCTCTCTCTCTCTCAGGAATGGAAGAGTGAAGTTTATCTTTGGCACTTTCTGACTGCCATCATTCTGTCCGGTGTGAAAGGTGTGGACAATGCCTCAGGTCTGTTACGAGGGGAGCGGAAATGTGACTCTTCACATGATCAAGAGCGAAGCTGTGCTTGTAGGTTCATGCGGCAGAGGAACGCCAGTTCATCAAATCACTGAACTTTGTGTCCACATAGCTTGAGTTTCAGCCCTGTGTATCCACATTTCTCTGTGGTGCTCATTTCTCTTCCCTCTTATGATGAAATCAGAACCAGGTGATTCTGAAAACAAAGTCAGACAGCTGCGTAGGAGCATGACCCCTTTCAAACGTTGACCTGATAACATGAGTTTGTTCATCTAATCACCGACAACAACTGAAGAATCTCATTGAACTTAGTTACAAACATGTTGAATGTACTTGTTGACTGGCTCGGGGCTTAATTACAATGTGAGAACTGAATACAACTCATCACAGCTCTCATTAAAGCAACTGTCTACATATCAATTCTGCCACATACCACTTTACAGTTTTTTGCCATTCGAGCATTCACACATTCTCATCAATATATAACACTATATCTTACATACAGGGGCAATATTGTTCTTTAAAGGGCAGATATGATCATCATTTTTAATAGTTAATGACGTTCATTATAGGTCATTATATTTATATAGAAACTACAAATCTTTCTGTCAAAATCTATTATTTAGAAAATGTCAAGCTCCGACACAAAGCTTCGTTCAAATCCCTTCATCAATTATTCATTAAAAACTTTCATCAAATTCGAGTTAGTAAATAAATGGATGAATATATAAATAACCTTAGCTCCCCTGAGTCACTCAGTTAAAAAGATGGTAGCCAAAGTAGCAAACTTTTTAATTAAATAACTTTATCGGCGATTGTTAAAATATAATGATGACACAGAGAATTGGTCAGGCAGAAAATCAGTCGACCCAAATTAATAACACACACACTCTGATTAATGGATGAAAGCTTCTCTTTCCTAAGCCAGGGCTTACCCACTATACTGTCTGAATGTGATGGTTTGTTTACAGCTTCAATGTACACGTCAGCATATGCCACATGATGACTCAGCAGAACTCTGCTTCCGTGTAGAAGGGAACTTACACCAGCCATTTCTGTACCGCACGTCTATCATTACTACAATGACTTACAATACAATAATATTGACCACAGCTACGTGGCTTGAGGGCCAGTCAGGTTAAGTTCTTCACTTCTAAACATGAGAAGTTGAGTCAAGTAAGAAAACTGAAAAGAAGGGGAAGATTTTTTTAGTTTTTTTTCGATGTACTGCTTGATTAATTAGACGGATAGTTCAACGGAACAGGTCGAATGATAGATTGCGCAGTGCAAATAAAAAGCTCTAAAAGGTGAGGTGATGCCCTGGTCCGGCTCCACCAGCCTGATCCTGATGGTATTTGTGAGAACAGCCAGACATAAATCTTGAGTTTTAAATGGGGCCTGAATTCCCACACAGAGAGCGAGGTGGGTCTGTTTTGTTTCTGCCTGGCCGAGCGGCCTGGTCACAGAACGGCGCGCTGGATGACTGGGCGAGAAACCAATGGACTCCTGCACGTGGGGGTGCAAAGCTGAAGGTCAGCTTCATCGGGGGAGGGACACACAGGTGGCTGCTTCTTTTTGAAACAACCACTTCTGCTTTCTCACCTGACTTTCTTGCCACTGTCTCCACATGCACCTCTCCGTGTTATCGGTGTTTTTTCCTCCTCTGCTCCTTACGTCAAACGCTGGCCCAACGCGGAGCTCGAGGGCTATAATTTGGTGGAGACGTGGAACCCAATCACAGACACAAACACAGTCCCTGCACTCCTCCCCGTCACCGCCAGTCAGCCACATACTGGTCACTGTGGCTGGACGCGTGTCTGCGCGGCACACGACAACCTGCCTCCGAAACAACGGTTTCGGAGCTTCGACTACTGAGCGAGACAGAATCCCTTTAAGTGTCTGCATCGCCGCAGTTCACCCCAAGTATTTGGAAACATAAGGGAATTAATGAGCCTTTATTTTTGCCACATTGGCTGCAACAGATTATGGTGTAATTCACCAGATGAGAGTTTCTGTGCAGCCACAGGCCCCAGGGCTGCAAAAAAACCTCCTGCACTTTTCACACAGAGAAAAACTGAATTGTAAGTAGACAACACTGAAACACACACTTCCCTTTAATAGTGCCAGGAACAGTACATTACATCCTCTGCTAATTGACTCAGGAGGCTCCAGCAGGGAGTAAACATCTTGGGGTAAACAGACAGTTTCTAGACGGAGCAGAATGGAACGACCGCAGAGTTATTCGAAGGGACTGAAAGCTTAAAAAAAAAAAAAAAGTTTGTGACGTTCTCAGCAAATCATATACACGGTACGGACATGTTTCAAAATATCACTTTTATTTTCTCCCATTGTTTTGTGGTGGAGAAGACTGAAGCAGCCCATCTGATTCCAGTTTGTGTCTCACACATGCAGGGGAGGGTGCAGAAGTGGAGGAGAGGGGGTGATTAAGTTTAACCAGCACAAAGGAGGCTATTTCAAAATAAGAGTTGGGCTCGACTGCCTGAGAGTGGCCTGAATGCAAATTTGATAAATATGCAATTTAGTGCTGATAAGTTTTTGACTTTGATTTATGATGGGAAAAACAATTTAAATTTCTATATGAGCAAGTTTGTTCAACAGGGGAATCACATTTTGCAAACCCAGTCCCACAATCTGTGGGGACTTTCTGACATTAGGGGGCACTGTTGCACTGCATCCAGACCTGGAGACTTGCACCGACTGAACTGTGTCTGCCAGCCTCTTTCCCTCCAAAAAACTCCAGCCCCCCATTCTGGAGAAAGCTTCAATAGACAGGAAATGGGCTGAAGTTGAAGTGTCGAATATTTTTTAAACCGTCAGCTTTGTGTCAGGTGGGTCGCAGCCGTGCAATCGCAGAATTCTGCATCGCTGACTCTGTCCATGTCACTGTCTAACCTTGAGCAGAAGATGTTGAGTTCTGTCATGAGTGATGTCTTTTTCTGTGGTGAAGTTTGAATAAAACATGGAACTCGTCATGAATGAACTGAGAGCTGTGTTGCTGACGAGTGTAGTCTGATGTGAGTCATTACTCCAGGGCAGTGGTTCTCATCTAGTCTGGCTTCAGGACGCGCCATCCTCCCTTCATGGCGAGTCGCAACCCAAATCGAGGGTATTTAGTGATGGTTTAATGATAAACAAAGACGGCCAGCAGGTGGCGATGGTAGAAGGGGAGGTATTCCCTTTTACACTCAATTAGCTGCATTAATTAAAAACCAAAAGGTGCATCTTAGGGACACAAGGTATTACAACCAAGAAAATAGATATTTCATGAAATTGGTGATACATGTGCATAATTAGCATATGTAAACAAACTTTGCAGGTTTTCCTCTATCTGTGAAATGCCGGATGTCTTTTAGCATTACTGGGCATCATCACCACCTACTGTTAAGGTGTGTGAAGAAATCCTTTTCAAAATAAAAGCACATGATTTTTTTTTTCTTACTGTGAAATGGCGGGTGTCTAAGCATTACAGGGCGTCATCATCACCTATCAGAATGCGAATGAACGGCACTCATATGCATTAAAAAATCCTCTTTGTTTTCCCAGTCAAAGGACCATGACCCACTGAAAATGGTGGGTCATGTTGAGAACCACTGCTCTAGGGTACAGCTAGTATACTTGCTGTTTCTCAAAGGAGAGCGGAGATATGTGTGTGCTGAGTGTGTGTGTGTGTGTGTGTGTGTGTGCGAGTGTGTGTAATGGAGAAGCTCTTAAACTCACATATGGAAAGAGGCTTCTTCTCTGAACCCCACATTAACACAAAGGTCACAGACTTAACACTGAATTTATGTGTAAATGAAAAAGAGGCAATGTGCACATCTGTTTGAAGGCAACAGGATTGTTCATGTCTTAGGAAGAGTATTGCATGTGTTTTTCCTGTGCAAATATGCGTTACGTCGTAATCTGGACTGTCCCGACAACCTGTATCTTGATCGTGGACACAGACAAACACGCCCACACACGGCTGCTCTTCTCTAAACATTTAGAAAACCCACTCATTACAGACATGGGAAATGGAAAACAGTTAATCTCCCTTCATTTCCCTGTACTCACTCACACACACACACACACACACCTGCAAGGATGTGGAGATTAATTGTGAAATTAGACAAAATAAGTCAGCGCAAAAACAAGAAGAAAACATCCCAAAAACAAACCATGGGGGAAAAAGAGGGAGAGGAAACATGGGAGCGATGGAGAGATAGAAAGTAAGAGCCTCAATCAGAAATCCTATTATCACAGTGATGGTGGTGTGACTGTGATGAGGCATAATGCTCCCTGATGCCCACACCGATGAGCTGTGCTTACATTCTGAGCTCAAACCCTTGGGAGGCTGCATTTAAGAGCGATTGAAACACTGTGGCATGACTAGACGGACCTCGGTGCGGTCAGTAAACCTGGCCTATCACCTTAATGAAAAGGCCCCAACGGCTGGACCCTTACTGGGTCAAACTGCCCCAGGATCTATTGCATTTCGACTGACAGAAAGTCTTTCACGGAGGTTATTGTGCTGCCAAATGGCCAGATGTACAATCAAGCATCAACTCACCTCAGGAACTAATGATATGTATAATTATTCTAAAAAGTCCAACTCATGGACATACACATCAAGAAGTGGTTACTGAACGTGCCATGAGCTGTGAAGCAAAGAACATGGAGTGGATGCATGGGGATGCTGCAACGTTTGTGTCAGTCACACAGAGCCATACTGACCAAAAAGGTAATTTCCCAAATTAACGTATGTTAAAATATGATTATAAATCATTTACCACCTGACATACATTTGTTTGCACTTTTAGTTTTCCCAGTTTCCCAGTTCAATCACGTATATACTCCTAATTAGTAAGTAATTTGTTTGTACCAGGCTTAAAACATGTTTCATTCAGCTCTGAAGTTGGCCATTTTAACGTGGGCGTCTATGGGGGTTTGCTACCTTTTGAATTCAGCCTCCAGCAGCCGACCCATGAACTGCAGGTTTTATTCACTTCCTATTGTGCTTCATCCGTCTGCACCGGAGGTTGTCCCACTAATACATCCATAGTTGGCAGTAGTAAAAGGTGGAACGAGGCTGGTGATGCCAATACATCAATTCGCCTCCCTCACCCCCTTCTCCGGTCGAATTTGAAAGCTACAGGTCAATACTAAAGCCCCAATTTTTGGAGTATATATTTGCAAAACACACACACACACACACACACACATACACCGAGATTAGCATACGCATTATTGTATAAAAGCCACATGATAAACAGTCCCCAGGCATGTTCTTCTCTGTGTTTTTTACTGCTTACCCACAGTTCACACATAAAGGAGAAAGAAAATGGAGTTAAGGAAATAAAAGCCACAGTCAGGGGCAGTGGTTGCAGGGGAAGGAAACTTCCAAAATAGAAGTTTTTCACTTCCATTATTTCTAACACTGGATCGTCGGCGATAAGACCTGAACCTTTTGCTCATTAATGCAGTTGTGGCGTATAGGTAATGGTGTTATTTCGACACAGTGAGTCGCTCCTCTGTGCGTAATGTATCAGAGCGGTGGACTGTGAAGAGAACGCTATTTGTGTGAGTAATCTAAGACCTGAGATGAGGTGGCATTCTGCACACACAGCACTCCTCTGTTACACATGGATAGTTGCATGCTGCCACCAACACAGGTTACACTGATACACACTCACACACACACACAAGCAGGTAACAGAAGGTATATGTGTTATGCTTGTGTTTACCAAAGTGTCATGGTTGAGGGCTGCACACGACATCCAGAGTGAGAGAGTGAAAGAAAGCACTTGACATGCAGTGATCCTTCTACAGACTACATGTCTGCACACTAACACCCCATGCCCTACATGGATTCCATCTGTTATAACACTTTGAATATCAGAGGGTTTTAACAGGATCATGTTTTTGGCAATTTACTTCAGCACTGAACCCGTATCGTGAAAGGGGCTGAGACCCTTATACTGTGAAAGTTGATGGAGGGGGGTCAAGATGGAGACAGGGTTTTCTAAGTGTGTGTATGTGTGAAAAGAAAACACAGTCCTACTCTGCTCATAGCAGTCTGACACACAAGCTGAAATAGGACAACACAAACAACATCACCCAGGGTTTCTCTTGCACAAACATTCCCAGAGACCTAAGCTCACAGCTCAGCTAAAAACACGATGAGGAGGAGCAACGAGACAAGCTGAAAACCATTAATACAGTCTCACTTTGCCTTGGACGCGATACATCATTCTTTCTATTATTGTCTCTACTTTCCTATATTTTTAAACCCAATCCCCAGCGCATCCTTTTCTTTCGTACACTCATCACTCCCACTGAACTATACAGATTCCTAAACTCTTATGAAATGATATAAATAACTCTTCAGAGACAACCCCAAAAGAGTCCTAAATTCTATCTTTGGTAACACAAAAAAGAAGCGTCTTAAAGTCAAGAAACGACAAACGATAACGAAAAATCAAATACTACAATGGTTCTACTGGGGATTTATAGAGAAAATGTAATAGTGTTGGAGTGAGATTGAGGGTGTTGATGGACTGCTACAGCGAACCACATTTCTCCACCTTATTCCATCCCCATTTCAATCCAAACATTATCTCTCAAGGGTCTAATCAGTTATCCACACTTCCCAGAATTCTTGAGTCACGAAGTGTAAAAAAACAAATTCACCAGGCATCGTTCTCAGCAGCCCGAAGACACAACTCGATGAAGTTTTTAACACTTGCAGATGGTTTGCATGTATCATTTCTCCATGAGGACACGCTACGCAGGGAGCGAAGACACTAGTCTGGGTGTTGGACATTTACATACTTTCAGCCAGTGCGGTCCCAACACTGGCAGCTGTTTGCAACAATGATTTTCTCCTTGTCACCATCGGTGTCCATAACGCAGATGGATCTTGTATAATAATGAAGACAGCTATGTTGACAATCCCTAGCCATTATTCTAAATTGAGGGTATCCATGTGGCACAGAAGGTATGATGGCGATTGACTGGCTCCTCCAATAAGTTATGGTTCATGTCAGGTAGTAAATCCTCACACGCAGATACACCCCCCCCCCCCCCCCCCCCCCCCCCCCCCCCCCCATCCCTTCGTACACTTGAAAACGTCTCTCTCTCTTCCTCATGCTCTCCCATCGAGTCCGTCCTTCCTGAACAGATGGTAAACACATCGCTAATGCCTGGACTGTCTGTTTGTCTGCCCGCTGATGCAGCACAGAGCCTCACTGCTACACGACAACTAAACACATCACAGTGGTACGGACGTCAGACCTTTTCAAACATCGACGTTGAGACTTAGAATGACACTGACCATTGTGTGGACTAAGCGCTACAGTGCGGAGAGTATACACCACTTGGCACATTATTCATTAATATCCAATGTTGAAGAATTGACACTAACTGCAACATATACAAGGCTGTAGTGGCCTCACACTTGCAACAGTGGTCTGAGGGAACTAAGTACATAAACTGAAGCTCTTCAGGTTATAATATAACTATACTTTACTCAGGTACTTACCATACATAAGACTTATAGGTGCAGTGTGTAAGCTTTTGGTCATTTTTGTCATTTAGAGAGGACCCGCTCCTCATGTTAATATGCATTAATGGGCTCATTTTAGGGACATGGAGAAAAAAGAAAACATTTACGTGATTATAAATAAATGTAATTGTTTTTGCAATATTTTCTATTTACAGTAGTAAGAGTCGACATACTGGAGTGGACATCTTTTGCGTTTTAATAACAACTGAAGCCTACCATAGGTTCTTCTGCATGTTCAGAAGAGGGAGGTTGAGGTGATGGATACAACATGCAACTTCACCTTTTGAGGTCACCAAATCTTACACACTGCGCCTTTAAGGGAACGATGGGCAGGATTCAATGACAGCTCGTGGTGAGGTTGCATCTTGCCGATGAATATCTTTCCCATCACCCTTCTCTTCCAAACATGTATGAGAACCTATGATGGCCATGTCATGTCATGTCATATTCTACCGCTTATCCAGATGATAGCCAATAGTTAAAAAAATCCAAAGGGGCTTATTTGTCCATTCTGTGCCACTGTAAAGAGAAGGCCTGACCCTGATGTAAATAAAAAGGGCTCCCTCTCAGGTAATGAGAACAGCAACAATATATTTCATTTGGTGAAAATACACTCTTAAAGGCATTCATTCATCTATATTAAATATAAATATAAATAATGAACCTAAATGTTGCACTCAGACCTGTGAGTTTTCACTACGAAGATCCGCTGACCAACTGAAAATATTGTCTGAAACATCCCCACTACACTATAACAGGTAACACTGTGTTCACCCCCACAACTTTCTATTTGATGCAGTGCTCCAACACACTACAGAGTGGCCATTGAGCCGAGTCAGCAGCCATTTGACATAGTCTCAACACACACTGAATATGGTTAGGTTTACAAAAGGAGGATTCGTTACAGTTTCATCACTAGATATCATCAGATTGAGTTCTGCGTACCTGATTGTTAACTGAGAGCAGTGTTTTTATAAGTCATATTTTTATTCTGAAACGTATGATGACATATTTGAACAATTGCCTCTCACAAATGTTTTGTCTATTCAAAGAAATAGCAGGCGGAGCCGTAAAAGCAGAGTCAGCCAACTTGAAGACTAAAATGCAAACTTGCAGAAATAAAAATTAGATTCTGCAGTTTAACCTCCATATTGTTATGCTCTAAGCAGGATGTGGAGAAGTGGTTGATGCAGTGTGAATGAGGGCATCTGAACTTCTGATCCTTGTGGCCAGACATGCAGTCTAATGTGTCGTTTTGTGTTGAGGCTTCGATTTCTCTACAATCAGCTCCTGATAGCCGCAAAAAGCAATTGTAAATTAGTTGAAAACGTGTGACAATTTCAACACAAACATGACCACCCAAATTGAACATACACACTCATCAAATCATAAAATGCATAATTCATTGTGCCTCTCAAACGCATAATACACACTATGTAAAGGGGCCATAAACCATATCA
The DNA here is from genome assembly GCA_016785325.1 of Chascanopsetta lugubris. NCBI lineage: Eukaryota > Metazoa > Chordata > Actinopteri > Pleuronectiformes > Bothidae > Chascanopsetta > Chascanopsetta lugubris. Next base: position 82,735 of record JAFBJT010008042.1, read on the forward strand.
CCGCTTTAATAGCGCCTGGAGATATGAGACGAAGCGATGCTTAGACACATGGCTCTCACAACTACAAACATGAAAGAGAATGTGCAGACGGTCTTAAATAACTTAGAACAATAGCAGATTAAAATGAGGGGAAGGGAAAATAGTGACTCAAGTAGCAGGAGAGTTTGGTGGGCGGGGGGGGGGGGGCTATATGGTGGCAGTAAGACTATAAGTGGTCTCCTCCTTGAGCCCCCCTGCACAGCTCCTCCCGCTCATAATTAGCGGTTCGGTGGCGGTGCTCGTTTTGGATTACTTTCATTCCCTTTTTTCCCCCCACTTCCATGAAAATCGCAGTGGGACAAAAAGGCCCACATGTGTGTCCTCATATATACCACGTTGAGAACAACAGAGGGAGAAAAACAGGGCATGTGAGTTCAACCCAGATGAAAGCAAGAGTGGGAGAACTGAGTAAATTACTGAGATTTTCCCTAACACGTCTGCAAATCGAGCTTTTCTATTGGATAAAGGGTATCGAAACGAGGGCTGCAGCGACTTAGCTCTGGCTTTATACGGTATACACTACGACAAGGCAATGGAAACTTTTCAACGGACCTTTGCAGGCATATGGAAATGCAACGAGGTCCAGTAATCCTTAAGTTCTGGTAACTTCGGCACACTCCATGCACTCGCTGCAGGACATGTGTAGCTCATTGAAGCTGAATCTATCAAACATGTGGGCTATGGCTCTTTATTCGTCATGATTGCATTAAACATACCCAGTATTTTGGCAACTGTTCTGAGGCATTGCTTACAAATCCATTTACAAATATTTTGTCAATGCGTAGATGTTCACAAGGGCTGCTCTGGTTTCAGTCTCTTGCAGGATGGTTCAGCATGTGGCTACAGCCCCCCCTCCCTCTCACTTCTGCACCAAATACACTCCACCGACCCAAATACAGAATGCACGGACATAATGAGAGACATTTCTGCAAATAAACATGAGGCCAATCATATTAATGATGAAAGATGAAAGGACTGAGGGAGAAGAAAGACATATGCGTTAGAGGAGGAAGAAGTTACAAGAAAAAGTAAGAGTATGGAGCTAGAGGATGACAGAAAGACGTTTAACTACCTCCAGACCCCAGCAGAGATAGAGAGCGGAGTGAGGGTTGTCACCCTATTCTTTACTCACTGATGTCGATCAAGCCCCGGCGGGGAGCAGAGTGGTTCATTCGGAGAAAAAAAAGAAAAAACCCCACAACAGATGATTTTCATTTGTAGCTCATATACAGCGATTCCAAGAACAACAGAACGCAACCTTGCCAAAGATGAAAAAAGAAGAGAAGCTGCAAGTATTTTTTTTTCTTCCACGTTGCTCCGAACAATTGCAAATTCCAGCTTAATTGAAGTGCTGAGGCCAAAACCAGACACAGAGGATAAATAGAAAAAAATAAAAGGGCCAAACCTTAGACTTTGCAAGCCCCACTAGTCCCTTCAATTCCAATCATGCCACACAAATATTTGATAAGAGTATTCAATACTACTTATGATGTTTCTATGCAGACCTTGGTATTGTTACTTGAGGATTATCAAAAAGGTCTAAATTGAGAAAAAAGAAAAGGCATATTCCTAGGCCCTTACCTTTCAATAATTTTAAGAAAATCAGGTCAGTAGTCCTTGCATAATCCTCTGAAGAGCCAGACAAACCAATGCAATAAAAATATAACCCAATGGGTGGAGGCAATTATAAACTGAAGGGAATGGGGATGTGTATGCCCATCTTGACCACATCTTAAACTGAACTGCACTTGTCTTGCTCTGCTACAAGCTTCTCAATCACTTACTTCGGTAACACTATCACTCTTGGGTCAGCAAATCTCTGTAACACTGTACAGGCTGTAAGAATGATTTGGGTTATTTCTGCTTGCATGACATTTCCATTTGACACGCCAGTTTCAGAGGTGGCACACCCACTTAGTTTGTAGGACAGATGACTCTGACCCTGTCATTGATACACATATGAAACAAATGGTGTGCTCCACCTGATCATACACTCGAACCACTTGGATCCAAAATGGGCTATAGAGTCAGACAAGGGGAGGTGCCCCCGGGGAAGAATGGGTAATTAATGACAGAGCGAGGGTGGCAAATGTCTGTCTCCGATTGACCTGGTTTGACCCCCACTGCTTAGTTACCATGACGACTAGCCAGTCTTGTTCTCTGTGGTTGACTTGTTGAATCCCCAGGGCAACAAGATGGTCTGGAGGGTGGGCATGGGTGGACAGAGGGCTGGAAAAGGAGGTGCAAACTGAGGTTTCACATGGGTACAATTACAGCAAAGAGGAGTCCTTGTCCTACCTTTGCTTCGTGGCCTCAGGGGGTCATTCCTACTTCCACCACCAAACCCCATTAATCCAGGGCCAATATTTTCCCCTTACTCTGCACTAGGTGGCACTGTGACGCAACTGTGCCTCTAAATGTTTAACCCAGTAGGGAAATTGTCAGATAAAGTGATTGAGTCATTTGCCCAAGTAGAGATCACTTGAAACTGTTGTGTCTGAGGCGATAAAAAGAGAAGTACATTTTCGCATCTTCAAACTGAAAAGTCACTGAAAAAAAAAAATTCAAAGGTGCAGTGTGTAAGACTTGGTGACATCTTGAGGTGAAGTTGGATGTTGTGTCCATCACCTCACCCTCACCCTTGTGAACATGCAGGAGAACCTATGGTAGACTTCATTTGTTATTCAAATTCAAAAGATGTTTACTCATGGCGGCCCCTGTAGAGAGGACCCCTTCCCCATGTAAATATACATTCATGGGCTCATTTAAGAGAAATGGGGAAAAATAAAAGCATTCAGATGTTTACAAATGAATGAAGATGTCAGTATGTAATTGTTTTAAAATATTGTTAGAGGTGAAAAAGAAATGACCTAAATATTACAGAGGAGAACAGAGGAAGACACTCAACTGTCCTGGAATGTGTTTCTGTCTCCAGTTCAGATCAGACATACAGACACAAAGACACATGTCCTGTGGGCTGTGACCTTCCCTGCCCTGTGTTCAGCAGGTAGTGACAAATGACCTGATAGTTAATCTGTCCTGAAGTTGAGCTTTTCTTCAGAGAACAGAGAGCCTGTTTGTGACAACAGGATGTTGGGACACTGTTACCAGATTAAGGACATTAAAGGATGCACATGCATGAATGCATGCGTGCACACATGGCCGCACACACACTTAGCTGCAAGCACATAGGGCCATGGTTTTTTGAGGAATCGTCAAGGGAAGCCAAATTAATATAAACAGTGAGCAATGGCATGTTACACTGCAGGAAGGTGTTGAGTGTGAAGCAAAGGAACATAAAGGTATGATGTTCTTTGTTGATGCTTATCAGGATACTGGGTCATTATTGGGTCTCAATCCCCTGACATCTTTTCCAAATGGTCAGCTATTTCTACGATCTTTGCTGGTTAACAATCCAAGGGTGAATACTGGGCATTGTGGGATTTTTTCCCCCCAGTCTGTGGTGTCTTGTTGGAGCATGCTCAAATCAAGTCTGACGCCAAGCAGACCAAGTCAGCAGACCACACTGACCTGACTCACCGGTGTCAGTGGAAGCTCCCAGAGCCCCGCTCTGATCCTGCTCACTGGACCGCCAAACCCAAACACTGCAGGATGACAATGCGGCTCAGTGCAACAGAGACCTGAGGCAGCAGAGGTGTGCATAAGTGGAGAGAGAAATGTGGATGATCTTCAAGAGAGATCAACAATTCCACTCTGTAAGTTGGGTCTCCAAAAGTGTGAGAAACACCACAGGCTGATGTTGCAAAAAACATTCATTTTAAATCCTGCAGAACCCATAAAAAACACACATCTGTCAAAAAAGGGGAAAAAAGGAAAAAAAATCCTCTAGGCCACATGAAAAATCCTGCCGATGAAATTGGTTCAGACTCGACAGTGCAGCAGCCGCAGCAAACAAAAGAGACCAGTACGGAAAACATCCACAGATGCTGGAAATGTAGCTCCGACTTGGTAGGGAACAATGCCAAAGCAAAAAAAATAATAGCTGCTTTAAGTAAAAGAGAAAATGTTTGGTGCATTAAAACTTTATGAGCTCATCACCCCCTTAGCTTTAACATTCAAGGAGCTGTAGCTCTATAATTCCACCGCTATTAACACCAAAGCAATTCCTGTACAGACTCAGTTCAGTAGGCTGAGACGTACATGTGAAAAGGCACTTAGTAGAACATTTAAAATGCAGCCCATGCAAATTGCTATTGAGATGGGAAGTGAGGTTACTGAGGTATAATATGATTTGACTTGATCTTCTATGCCTTAATTTTCCCGAGCAGACGGATTGAGCGCAATCATATCCAGCATGAGGGCAAGTTGATTATGGATAAGTAATGCAGAAAGAAGAGCGAGCCAAGCACCTATCTGTCTGAGCGAAGAGAGGTAATGATAACAGGAAATGAGATGAGTCGGTGTTGCCCTCTGGCCCACCAACCCATCACCCCTGTTAAAAAGGTCTCCCTCTGTAAACAGGCCTCTCTCTGCCTATTAAACAGATGGTACATTAGGCCTGAGCTGCACAGAACAATATAAACACAGGCCTCTCAGGGTACCGGCCCCAAGAAGGGGGCAGGGGGAGAAGGGTAGAGAGCTGGGGGAAGATGGGGGCTATTCCTGGGTCTTCCTGGGAGTGGACTCCCGTCACTACTCTTCTCTCCCACTGAAATCCTCTCCATCCAAACACAGGAAGGAAGAGATAGGTAAATATCTCACTAAATCTGCCACTTTTTTCAACTCTCCTCTTTCCTGAAGTTTTTGAGTGCTAGCTGGGTATCAAAGCACAGAGTTGTGGACTTAATGATGAATTCACATTGCACAATGTATATATACATATATATATATATATATATATATATTGTGCAATGTGAATAAAAACAACAGATACTGAAAAACAACAGATACTGTGTGAAGATGGCCCATTTAAAGGTGCAGTGGTTGCATGTTGTATCCATCACCTCACCCTCACGAACATGCAGGAGAACCTATGGTTGACTTCAGTTGTCATTAAAACTCGAAAGATGTTTAGTATGCCCACTCTGGGCTACTGTAAAAACATGGTGGCCCCCGTAGGGAGGACCCGCTCCTTAGGTTATTAGACATTAATGGGCTCATTTTAAGGGTGATGGAAAAAAACAATACATTTAGGTGATTATAAATCCTTGAAAATGTCAGTATGTAATTATTTTGTAATATTTTCTAAAAGTGAAATGATCATAAACACTGCACCTTTAAAATGAAGGTAAAGAATAAAGTGCATTATGGAGATTGAGGATGGGAGCGAGACACTGAGGCTATTGAGTCAAGAGTCAGACAGGAGTTGATCCTGAACCTCCTGTGGTTCATTTGGCAAGTGGATCTGTGTTGCCCCAGGGTTAAAAAGACTATAGAGAGGGCTCACAGTGGTGGGATAAGGCAGAATGTGGTTCAGAGAGTGGATGGATGTAGAGACGGTCAGTCCAGGTCAGTCCAGATGTGAGGTTGTTAAACAGTGGGGGAAGAGTAGAAGGACGGTGCTGGACATCTGAGGCCGGCGTCATAGAGTCATTCACACCGCTTTGTTACAATCAGCAAAACACGGCAAGAACCCCTGCGCACCAACCACCCGCCACCCCCCCCCCCCCCCCCTGCCCTCTGTGGGGCCCAACAAGAACGCAGCAGAGATGCAGAATAAGGAGGGAACAGGCTCCATACCCTGGGGAAGGGCCAATTACAGGCTTAAAGCCCCATGTCAGTCTGTCTGTCTGTGGCATGCAACTCAGATAAGATGAGATTGCTTGGAACGAATATCACCATTTTCCTTCTGTGTTGCCATGTGAAATGATGCAAACCAGGATACTGACACAGTGCAGACCTCTGCAGGTCGGTTCATGCCCAGGAGGGTCTGGACAATAGCGGTGAAGGGTCATGAGTGTGAAGACAGAGGGGAAAGGTTAACAGACAAGATTATCAGTCTATACTGATAGTACTAATACTGCAAGTGCTACATACACATTATATTAGATATACAATATATATATATATATTGATTTTAAATGAGTTTGAATTGATTTGCGGTTCAGACTCAGAATCACAAGCAGCTTTCATGACCAGGTATGTTGTCAACATACAAGGAGTTTTCTAGCAGTTGTTGTCACGTGGGGAATGAGCAGTATTTACATAGAAAAGCAGTATATACATAGAAAAGGATAATATACACATACACACACACACACACACACACACACACACATATATATATATATATATACACACTCACATATAATGCAATATATATATATATATATATATATATACACACACATCATACATAGATGTTATTTGGATTTCTTTGTGTAAGATGTTAAAATAAGAACGTAAGTAAACAAATCTGCAACAGAATTCTACTGAAATTAGAATTAATACTGAAGCCATTGGTTTTGAGTTCATCGCTCTATTTACACAAATATTAACTAAAAAGTATTTCAAACTAAAATACAAAGATACAGTGGGGTACAGAGATATAGGCCAAGCAGTCAGTTATGGTGACCCATGTGAGAAGGGGGACCAGAGCAGACTAGCGCAGCCTTCTGTCTAAACTATTCTGTGACCAGTAATAACTTGGAGCTTGAATGTTTGCAGAGGCATGCCCTGGTAATCCCAGTGGAGGGGAGCAACGGGCTGGGGTGAGAGAGGTCAGCTCCTCTCTACTGCGCTGCTGTCATCACTCCCATGTTCAGTTATGTGGCTGCACGGTCACTCAAAGAGAATTCTAGCCTTTAAAAGTCAATCGGTAGCAAAAACATGTCGCTGCAGTTTGCCCCGAGTCAATTCTGTTTGGCTAGGATGTACAGTGGAAGTGTGGCTCTGTGCAGGCTTAGCTCAGGGAGGCAGAGTCTCTGACTGGGGTGTGTTGATGGGAGGTCAGAGCAGTGCGCCGGTAATGTTCTGGGAAGCTGTGAAAGAGGGAGTCTGTTGGGTATGTTGGGCCACACCAAGCGCTGACCATGTCTAGCAGACACATTCTGAAACTGTGGACTGGAGCTTTACCAAAGCTACTCAATCTGCCTCATTCAGCCCAAAAAACCAATTACATGCCAGGAAGCTGGGGTCCAGGGCAGCAGGAGAGGGGATACGGGCAGGGTGGCAGTGCCAGCCAAGAAGATATGCTGCCATGTCATATAAATATAAGTACTATACTGTGAGGATAATAAATCCAACGGCAACACAAACACCATCGATCAACCTAACCACATTTACTTGATAGTCAAACTGTCTAGCTACAGTCTCTATAATATACGGCGTGCCCGTATCTTACCAACCATATAATGCCTTAAAAGTGATAGTAGCCAAACATTTGACCAATACTGGTAAGACAAGACTGCCCCTTTCCAAAGGCTCTTAGAAATATGAGTGAAAGGCCTCAACAGGTGGATCCCTCTAGGACTAACCAATCCAAAAATGAATTGCTCTTCAATGATGAACCATAATACTACTAACATGGAAAAGGATGGGGTTACACTGCAGCCAGTGTCTAGGACGCAATTGACACTTTGTCTTACATTTTCGGAAACCATGTCACATCATCAGCTGACCAGACACACATTTTTTAGCATGGGGTACAAAGGACATAAATCAGGCTGGTCCATGAACCTGATGGCCCTTTGCCCGAGCAAAGCCACTAGCCCGTGCGTGCCACAGATGAGATGGCCTGAGTGACCTTACCTTGTCCTGCAGCCATGCAGTGTCCAGCTTTACCCAGTCGTAGCCACATGAGCCCTCACACACTCAGGTGAAGCAAACCCCAGCCTTGACCGCCAGGCAGAGCTGAAAGGCGCTTCAGCCCGCCATTTTCGAATGTAATTAACTTCTTTATATCCATGTCGAGCCAACGCAAAAAACTTGCGTGGAAATTAAGTAAACACAGGGGGTACAGAGGACACACAACTCATTTCCCCTAATGCCTCCATAAAACTCAGGCCCGTTTTGATTGCAAACATCGACTCTCGCATTGCGCTCAAGGCCTGATTATGAGATTTGGTTCCTTAAGAATGTCCTTTGAATCTGGGCCAAGTGTGATATATTCAGTCCAATCCTAAATACAACAAATGTCTGCTATCAACACAGTTGAAATAGCCCCACCAACACCTGATAGTACCGTCACCTCAGAATCCTGCTGGTTCTAACTTTGTAACTAAAAGAAAAAGAGTTGTGAGAACATTGTGCTTTGAATGATCCAGGAGAGGATCAAAGCAGAGTCATGGAGTAAATGAATCCTCGAACTTAAAGCCCTAAACTCTCTTCCTTTATTTAATAAAGCAGCAATGGCCCCAGCTGAGGACCAAGGTTTATGAGGTTGTTTTCAAATTCCAATTAGGCGTGGGGCACTGCTGCAAGCTAGTTTTATTTTTCCGTGATTTAGTTTAATAAGCTCCTAAATACTCTGCTGTCCTACTGCTTACTTTACAGCGCAGTCAATATGAAAAGACTCAATGAACATAGAAAGGTAAGAAACAGGGGAAAATAGTTTAATCATTAGCATTACTTAGCTCATCGTACTAGCCAGTTACCATAGTGATACAAAGTGTATTCGCACACACACACGTCATTGTTAAAGCTCTAAAATATAAGAACAGATAGGCAGGTCTAGGTTTTACTCTTACAGTCCATCTCTCCCTTGTCCATCCAGTTGACTTACACATTAACCTTCACTGAGTCAAACACATGTGCACATCCGCCTCAGTCCACCCCCGTAAACTAGACCCCTACTTTTTCTAAATAACTTAGATGGAAATCTGACATTTTTCGCAGTGTTTACTGGATCTGAATATTTTCCGGACAAACACAACTGACCTTGTTTATGAAGGGGAGGAATCTGTGTTTTTTTTCCTGTCTCTGTCAGTTAACACAACATTCTGGCCACTATTTAGTCAACCACAAGCACTCACTTACCTGCATAACTGTGGCAATAACATATTTACTTAGGGGACAAGATGTGAAAGCCTAATCACCAGGTTAATTATGAATTGCCAGTAAATGTACAATGTTCTTTCTTACTTCTTACGAATGAAGTGTGAAAATAACAAGTCAAAATATTTCAAAAGGGTATGATATCCATCTTAGCGGATATAGCCAAGCGTTTTTGCGTGATTTGAGGACTGACCTGAAGCAGCAGTCGCTCAAAGGCCAGGCAGGAGTCCCAGCGGGACAGGCTCGGGTGATGGAGCGTTTGGGCCGTTGCCAGGCCAAGCTGGAGCACCCCGCAGTGACTCTCTAGCGCCCCCCAACTGTTCCGAAACAGCTGCACGTAGGACCGCAGCTGCTCGGGGGTAACGCGACCTGAGAGGAGAGAGACACACATTGTTAATATATTAAGTCATAAAAATTGCAGACAAGCATATCCCACAGTATATAAAGAGCATAATTGTGCTCTGCATAAACATTTCTTACACACACAGACTCTCATACACACAAATGATTTCTCGTGATGCGAAGAATGGAGCATGTAAGAATAAATAGACAGCCTTACTCAAGCATAACAGCCTTTTTAATAACTGTCATATAATCGGTTTAGGGATGAGAGAGGGATGATTTACACAAAAGCAGACCATAATATTATCTTAATGAGCACAAGCTCCACTATGTGTGTATACACGTGCATGTGACTGTGCCAGCCAGGAAGTAATATTCTCTATATGAGCAAGACCAGGTGGAGAGTTACTGTCAGACGTTTTAGTGAAATGTTTATATGAGTCACACTATGTGACTAAACATCACTGAGTATACAGTGAGTGAATATGTGTGTGAAGTGTGTGTGTGTGTGTGTGTGTGTGTGTGTGCGTGCATGCACGTATACTACAAGGGTGCAAAAACAATGACAAGAGCTCTTGAGCACCAATCTCAACTGAGACCAATAAGTGTAAATCATGTTTCACTGATTATTTATAGAGGCAGCAGAAAGAGGCTGGACTCCTCACACATCTATGACCCCTTCTTCAACGTCCCGCCCTTCCAATGAAGATCCACAGAGACAGGAAGAGCGGTGTAAGGCCTGGGGGGTTGCGCATGGTGGCCTGGAGGTACATGGGGCTGTGTCAGGGGCTGGGATAGAGAGGGGGCACATTAACTCCCCATAAAGCCTACTTCTTCATGTTGATGTTCTGAACTAGCACCAGATGTGGGAGTATTTCCTGTTGGACTACATGGCCAGTGTTTTCTTTAGCGAGGCCAAACACATGACTAGAGGAGAAGCGGGATAAAAAGTGGTGCGGAGAGCTTCGGAATACCAAAATACAATATAGAATCAAGGCACGTTTTAAAAACGTTCTTAGAGTGTCAGACAAAATCTACATCAGGGAAATATTTTCAGAAAGAAATCATCCAGGGAAGCAAGTAAAGCTAATTTTCTTTAGGGCTGATAAGTAAACCTGACAGCAAATCAGATTTCTGCAAGTCTGCCTTTTGGGAAACATAGTTTTCAAAACGAGCTCAAAGAGTGTGTCGAGTGGAATTTCGAGGCAAAACAGAACAAATGTCTACAAAAGGGAGTTAGGTTTCAAGTATTTTTAAAGAAAAAGCTCCAGTCCAGAAATATTCAAAATCATGAAAAGCTTTATTGTGAACATATCCCGCCATAAAAAAATCCGGGCAGTTGTAACCATGGTTCACAGAGCTTGATGTGCCAACCATAATTTAACACAGAGCCGGGAAATACGTCTAAAACCAGGGCCAAGCATAATTCACCTGAGAAGAGGCATAGAGAATAGTGCAGTGTTTGGCCAAATGTAACCGGACGTCACAGCTCAGGTCGACCAAATGACAAAGTCGAAGGAAGAACTTGCCACACAAGAACCTGTTCCGCATTAGACGATCTTACAGGAAAAAAAGAAAAGAGAATAGATGTAAGAAGACACTGTATACTTCAACTGAAATAAATTATGCACAATTAGGCAACTGCATGTCGATTTAATAACACGCAAATTATATACATAGGAAGCAGAATTCTTCCTGATTCCTAGTGTGGTGATGACAAGATGGCACAGATGATGGTTTACATTATTAACTCATGACTTTTCCATGATGTTATGTTCAAGACCAGTTGATCCAAAGGTTTTGTTTGAATACTCTAAAGTAGTGGAAATGATACTTAAGTAGAGGTTGATTTACACACTTTGAACGTTTTTGAAATCTTGCATTCAAAACTGCAATGCCAGATTTGAACAGTGGCACAGAATGGATGAACTGACTGCCTTTTGACTTTGAGCCATAAGTGAACAAGAAGTCACCTCGAGGTATCACGAGATCCTACTCATTGTACCGGTTGCACAAAAATTCAAGGAAAACATATGGAGATACATGGTTCATCCTAATGTCTGACTGCACATGGCACCGTCGGATACATTTAGTAGAGTAAAAACAATAGATTGAAATATCTAAATACAATGCTATCAGTTGGATCTTGCCCGAATGCCAATATTCAAGTACAAGTACAAGTATCTCAAATGTGGACTTAAGTTCAAAACTAGTCCACAATACTGCTGTTTCTATCTTTGTTACCCAATATGTTGGGTAAAAAATCCTTGTGCCATTTCAATGCCCCTAAAAGAGAATTTACTGCAGTCGCAGCGATAAAACAAATCACATTTTCAGTCCTGTGCTATAAACTGTATGAAGCGCTTGCCCATTTCAGCCTGATGTGCAGAAGTGGCAATTGAGGCTTGGCCATGATCAAAGTCCTGAACAATGCAAAAAGGGGCAAGGGCCGACAGTGATTTAGTCCGGTTACTGGAAGATGACTTGCATTGGAGGTGCACAGGGTTACTGGGAGGCTAAGTGATGACTGCTGTCAGCGTGGAGCTGAGCGGTGGCTTGCTCCAGCAGCTGGACAGCCTCATAAGTAATTTTACATGGAAGGGGGACACAGGAAGGCTGAGAGACTTTTTTATTTATGCAGTCCAAGTGGAGCAACGTCCTGGAACTTTTATTTGTGGATGTATACTGGGGCCCCATTTGAGACTGCACTGCACACGACTAGAGATTTCAGGGTAGAGATTTCATTGATCACTTTTAGTCTTGATCGAAGCAGACCGACCAACCACAAGGACAACTTTGTGACCCTTGAAGCTGAAGTGTGTAATATCTTGTCTTGTTATATCTTGTTTTCACCTTGAAAATACACCGACAAAAATATTACAAAACAATGACATACTGACATTTGACAGGAATTTATAATAACCTGACTTTTTCATTGCCCTTAAATAAGCCTATTAATGCATATTTACATGATGAGCGGGTCCTCTCTATGGTGGCCACCATGTTTTTACAGTAGTAAAAGTGGATGTACTGAATATATTTTGAGTTTTAATGACAATTGAAGTCTACCATAGGTTCTCCTGCATCCTCAGAAGGGTGAGGATGAGGTGATGGACACAATAACCAACGTCACCTCTAGATGTCACCAAATCTTACACTGCACCTTTAAAAGCCGTACTTGACTTACGACTAAAGTTGCCTCTTGCATCAGACATACTCAAAATAGCAGTAGCACACACAGCATTTGACAACCACAGATACCATTGGGCAATGTGGCCAAAAATGTATCAACAATAAAAATCTTTATATTTTACGCCCTCTAGCTATGCTTGCAACTTCCTGGACATTTGTTATTTTGATACTGATAAAAAATATACTGAGATAATTACTGATGTTTTTTCACCCCAGCCAAAGAATGTCTCATATACTTTGTTTTTATTCATATGAAAAAGTTGAACAATGCATGTGAGGGGTTAAGAGTGCACTCAGTGTACACACAAACTGTGCAACCTCATGATGCAAACATATCCATACACACGTCTCACACAGATGGACAGATAAAAGTACGTTTATGGACAATGAAACCAAAGCTATATAACTAATTCCCTGCTAAGAGCAAAAACACCCAGGATAAACACAAAATGGACTCATAAAACAACACAAACACACACACGCAGCAAGAGAATTTCATCATTATATTTTGCTATAAGAAACCTAACAGGTTTTACTCAGGCTCTGAGAAAAAAAAAAGATTATTTTCTCTGTCTCTCTCAGGATGATTTTATCCTGTTGGGATGAAAGGAAGCCAAGTCGGGTCAGTGTGTATGTGAGAAGTCCTGCCTACACCAATGCTGAGTCAATCTGCATGAACCCACCACGGTGAGAGTGCGTGGTGGAAAATTGAACTCTCCTCAAGAGTTAGTGGGCACTGAAAGAGCAGACAGGTATTAGCGTGGTCGGTCTGGTCTCTGATGAGCAGAGCATTATGGATTGAGATCTCAGCTGGTGGTAAAAGTGGGCAGGGATGGGAACGATGTGGGGGTGCGCAGGGAGCTCAGGAGACTTTGTGGAGTTTGGTTCTCCGCCAGTGGGGTATAATGGTTCACTGTGTGAGAGCCTTGATGGTGCCCCCTCTTTCCCACTTTTCCCTTTTTCTCTCTCAGCAAAGAAATTAAGTCAACATACTGTCAGTCAGCAGGCCGGAGCAGCTTTCACGCAACACCTTCTTCTTTCCTTCTCACTTTTACTGTCCCTCTGTGTGTCTTGTGAGACTTCTACTTTCTGTTGCTCCTCCTCTTGCAGTCATGCCTTGGTACCAAGTCTCCCAGAATGAGAAGAACTGCTGCTGATTAGCAAAAATGTGCGAAAGGAAACCACCATGTGTCTGTGGTCACTTGGCGGAGCGTTTGGGACCTATGTGCCTGTGTGAGTCTGTGTGGGTCTGTGCGTGTGTTTGTGTGCGTGACCTCCAACAACTGGCTTGTTATGAGAGGCGAGACCTTCCTTAACTCATAGATTACAGGGGCAAAGAGACCACAATGCCACTCCCTTTTAACATCTCCTTTACACCAGATGTTAACCTGCACATTAGGCTGATTTGTGTGTGTGTGTGTGTGTGTGTGTATACATGTATTACATCTATTACTCATGATAGTAAGAGGGCAGCCGAAAGGTAAATGTGCATGAGGGCACTAAATACTTAAAATAACTTTATTTATTATAGCCTGACTGCAGCCCCCTTTGCTTCATTAACAGAAAACAAAAGTTTTCAAAAGCAGTGCGTGCACGTGTGTGTGTGTGTGTGTGTGTGTGTGTGTGTGTGTGTGTGTGTGTGTCAAAAGCGCCAACATGTGGTTCAGATTTTCTCTGTGGCTACACAGGCAAATACACAGCAGAAACTATGGATCTCTGTAGGGGGCGCTCTGGCTCTGTCTGGAAGTGTCAACACTCACATGCAGTTCACTCCAATCCTACTGACACTTAAAGGTGCTGTGTGTAAGACTTGGTGACATCTAGAGGTGAAGTTGCATGTTGTAAGCATCACCTCACCCTCACCTTCAGTTATCAATAAAACTAAAAAAATATTTAGTACGCCCACTTTTACTATTGTGAAAACATGGCGGCCCCCATAGGGAGGACCCCGTCCTCATGTAAATACACATTAAGGGGCTCATTTTAGGGTTACTGAAACAAAACAGAATATTCAGATGATTATAAATGTATGCAAATGTCAGTATGAAATTGTTTTGTAATATTTTTAGAAGGGACAAAAATAACCAAAATCATATACACTGCACCTTTACTGTGAATATCTGATCATTAATAATTGTGTTTCTTTGTGTGAATATGTCTTCTGTGCGTCTCGGCATCTTACCCATGCTCATCTTGATGGGCAACTTCTCCTTGCTGGCAGCTTCCACCAAATGGCGTCGCACCTCCATCACCCCCTCTTTGTGTTTACTGGTCAGCATGGCCTCCCACAGGGACTGTGCCGCAGGTGACCTGACAGGTAGAACATTTGAAGAGGTCAGTATTGCGTGAGAACAAACTAGTAGTAGTTGTCCGATTGCCTCCAAGCGAAAAAACAACTGTTGCCATTCACGCTGTTTGTTCAGAGCACACTGGGCCTCTGAATGTAAACACATGGACATGATTGAGAGCTCATCTCTTTGATTGAGAGGTGGCTGGTCAGGGAGTGGTGGCTCCCTGATGGGACCCCTGACAGGAAAAAGCTGAAATTAGCGAAGGGAACATTAGGAATGTTCTCGATCCACCTAAAGTGTCTGTGTGCCAACATTCCTCCAGACTGCTCAGAGCTGCCCAAACATCAGTGACACAGCGGAGACCAGGGCTCCTCCTGATACCATCTCAGTCCCTGGTCTCATTATCTGCTAGGTTATGAAACACCATGATCCTCATCTCTAAAGGGAGAGTGAAGACAAGGCATGTGTGTAAGGCTATTACCATCTGCCATGAGCAGTAAAACAGACCTCAGTCTTTTCACGAAGGTGTCACTGAGGACCTTGGCCATCATTAACTTCACAGAAAGTTCCACTTCTCCTTAGAAAATCTTTTCTGCGTATAAATTCAAGCAGTGGTCTTATGTTAAAACTTCAAGTCTCCATGCTATTGAATTTCATGTTGAGACAAAGAGAAGGGGACAAAGGAGCGATGGAAAGAGAGTTGGTGAGGGAGAGAGAGAGAGAGAGAGAGAGAGAGCAAGAGAGAGAGATGGGAGGAGGGAGCTCGTTGACAAATCCACTTTGTTTTTCTTTCTTTTCTTTTTTCAATTTTTTTTCTTCTCTCGCCTTTTCTGCTTTCTAACTGCTGCCATGTGTTTAATATCAGATGTAATCTGTTCCAGACCCTGGGCTGGGGCTGGATGGGGAGGAGAGGGGCTCATGCTGGGATACCCGCCATCTCAACACTAGATTCAGACACAAAGCCCGGCAAACACTTCTCACCTCTGGACAAGAGTCAAATGTAATGACAGGGTGAGGTATAAAGATTCTTTTTTTTAAGAAACAAGAAAATAAATCTGGTACTTTGTAACAACGAGTATGTTTGCCAAAATGTAGTAAAGAAGTACAACACTGCGGCAGTTGTTCAAGAGCGACAAACACAGAGTAACTTTTGGAAAATACTCCACTGAATCTGCCAGAACTACACCTCCAATCTACTTGCCGTGTTTCTACAGTTACCCAAATCATGAAGTTCCACATATTTGTCATCGCTGAAATTCCATCAGTGACCAGTTCACACTTGAGCAACAACATGTGTGTTTGGAATAGAGGGCGCTTACGCATGCATCTCTATTTGTTTGCACACAAGCCCACACAACCGTGTGTGTGTGTTCTTGGAGGACGGAGGCCCTCGGCAGAACGTGCATGAAATATGGTTCTCATTTGGCTTCTCGCCCAAACTCCGGCCTCCCTGTTCCCCTGACGCTTTCCCTAGACCATTTGGGCAGTCGAAGGTGGGGGGGGGGGGGGGGTCAAGCATGGCTGAGGGGTGAGGGGTGAGGGGTGAGGTTTACACTGGCAGGGTGTGAGACAGGGTCCATAACCAGCCAGGAGCCTCGCTGAGTAACTACGCTATTATGAGAGCAGGTTTGGGGTGTGGGGGTGCATGTGCTCCAAACATCTGCAGGCTGTCAGCACAGTGTGGCTCACTGCTGGAAGAAGGCAGCCAGGTTACAGTCTGAAGGGGGCACTCTTGTCCTTGACTTGTGTGCAGCACAGCGCGTGTCCTCTCTGACACGCTTGGACAGGGTGAGTGAGTGTGTTGGGAGCGTTTGGCCATTTGTGGACGACCTGAATGTAAGTGGATGCGTGTGTGTATGTGTGCGTGTGTTGATTGTAAGGGACAGATACGCACCACATAATGTAACTTGAAGAGAGATGTGCGTACCATGTGAAGGAATGTCCACATATGTTCCTGTTAAAAGTGATGAAACACCTCAGGCCCTGTCCAAGTCATTAATGAGTGTGGGGGTGAGGAGGGGGGCAGTGTTACAGGAATCGAATGAGGCAGCGGAAAAGAATGGCTCGAACCCCTCTGACTCAGGATTTCTTAAATGTACGATTTATTCTGTTGGCCCCTTGATACCCCCTCATGCATACACACACGTCTCAGAATTTATTTCTCTGCCATCTTGTAAGTGGTGATTCAGACACAAGTCATGGGAAATACATGCAACTGATGAGATGGGTGGACAACGGTTTTTTAAGGCTTTTTGTTCAACGTACTTTAGTTTACTTATGGCAGGACTTGAAGTATTTGCTACTGAAATCTTAGACTTAAATGTAATGTGTTTGTGGCGAATCAGTGCATTTAAAAAAAATGACATTTAAAAGTTCAGCTCTTTCCAGAGAGCGTCCCAGTTTCTGTGTATAATCCACTTAATGTGCTGTCGACAGATCTCATGGGGGAATATTTCTCCTGAAGAAAGAAGCTCCAATAAAACTTAGAGGTCTGAGTGTTATATTAACATGTCCAGGATATTGTTTCTGAGGAGGCTGGATGTTGCTATGGAGATTTGTAAAGGACATTTTTCAAAGCTTTGAGCACCTCACACAAAACTGAATCGGATATCATTTGTGGTGAGAGGTGTCAGAAATCTCAGAGGTTAACATTTGAAAATGTCAGCACCTGAAATGAAAACTTTCTGCATGGTTAAATACGAGGATGTCATCTCCACTGAAGACGGCAGAGACAAGTCCTCATCACTTTTGCAAAAATATGTTGACTGTACCCTAAACTTTCTAAAAGTTCACACTGAACTTTGCATTAAAGGAGTATATACTTACACAAAGACACTTACAAAAATGAACTATCTCTGCATACTCATACAGTATTCATTATTTATTCAGTTGTACTACTTGCTTCTTTGAACAACTTTTTACAATATAAAGAGCAAGTTGATTTGTGTAAAAACTGCTTATGAGGCTCGTAATGGGCGGTTTGCTTGTTGCTATCTTTGAAGATGCCAGACTCATCCGAGTTCCTGGCTTATCCAAAAGCAGACAAGGAGGCGGAACACAGCTAAAGCTGGGATGGGCCCATGGTGCTGTCGTGGCATCCACACACCATGCCAGGTTGGCCCAGGTGTCACTCAAGTGGCCACGCCCTTAATTATGCACAATTTCAAACTTCAATAAAGTATAAAAATAAGAGCGTTTCCAATGAACTGCACACACAGATTTCTTATCACATGCTATTGTACAGTTTAGTTGCACCATTTATGAAGTCATTTGCTGTTTTATTTTTGTCACTCTCTGTTGCTAAGTATATTGGCACATGAGTGCAAGAGTCGAGCTTGGATGAACTTAAACAGGTGAACAGCTCTTTGTGCAGCAGTGCTGGTGCAGCTTCTGGGTTCTTTGCACTGAATCCTGCACTAGCTCTCGGCTTTGCTGTGCCTCATACACTGAAGGTCGCTTCAAAACAAAAACGATAACCACAGTTTAAAGAAACTGCCCATTCCAAACAACAAGACACTAAAAAAAATCTGTATTCAATGTGTCAGGTCTCTAAAAGGAAACAAAAAATAATTTGAACGGTTAGCGTTTTGAGGTTTCCCTTGTTACTAGTTTTTCTTTCACTTCTGAAACCGCATCCATCTTATCCAGTTGCCTTCATCATAATTGTACATTACAGCATCCTGCGTCGCATCACTGCTCATAATTATTTGACACCACTTTTCAGTGTTTGCCAGCATCTGTATGACATGACACATCCACAAACTACAGCGCTCTCCAGTGCATGTTAATGTAACCTTAATGTGATTGATAGTGTCATAACTCTACACTCAGCACACTGCACAAATCAGCCCATGATTTATTTGCTAGTGCAGATGATTGGTGCACGTTCTGTCAGGCCTACATGTAACAGAAACGGCCTACTAAAATTCTGCAAGGTCAGCGTCATTTCTCTCAGACTTAATTTATGGGGTGTGTTTAATGGGGCAAAAAACACTGTCTGTTTCCTGTAAACATCCCAATGCAGAACAGGACATGACATGAGAGGGAAAGAGAGGAGTGGACCAAAACCAGACCCGGCCTTGAGTGTCTGTATGTACTGGCAGAAGGGACAAATGACTGGACGGATTTATGGATGGGGGGAAAAACAGAGGAAGAGGAGTTCAGCAGGAAGTGAGGAGAGGAGGAGGGATACACAGGAAAAATCAACCAAAACAACATATATCTTATAGAGCAGTGATTCTCAACTGGTGGGTTGGCAAACCCGTTTTCAGTGGGTCAAGGGCCTTTGACTGGGTTTTATTTTGTTATTCTATTTTTCTATGTATCAGAGTGCTGTCTATTCAGTCTAGCAATTTCATGGATAGAGGAGAACCAGCAATGTTTGTCTATATATGCTAATTGACTAATATGAAATAAGCTTTGCTTTTATTGAGGACAAAATATAGTCATTAAATTAAAAAAACGCCTTGATTTGGGTCACGCCCTGTCATTAAGTGGTAACGGTGGGTCCCGAAACCAGACCAGGTGAGAACCAGTGTTACAGAAAGAGATGACTCCATGTATCATCTACTTAAAAACTACAACTAAAAATAATACTATTAATTCAAGAGAAAATGAAATCCTAATGGAGCACAGTGGTGATGTACTGTAGGTCATAATCTACAGGCTGATGCACTGAGGATTTGAAAAGAAGTTTGGTGTTACAGGGGCAGAGAAAACAGAAGCAACAGAAAGAGAGAGCGTATCACAGAAGCATTTGGTGGCATAAAAACATTGACTCTTCCACTTTCTGACAACTTTCTTTTACAAACAACTGAATCTATCAATGACCTCTTGGGTAGGCTGATAAAATCACCGTGACAAATTCTTGGATGAAAGTCTCCTACACAAAACACACACATATGGCTCAGAGGGGGAACAGAAAGGATTTCCACATTTAACTGTGACTGAAGTTCAAGCATAACTCTGGAGCAACAACTTCTTGACAGACAACACAAACTTGCAAATCTATCCATTATTACTTCTCCATCCTTTATTGTCTTTTTAGCATTGAAAACAGAACCAAAACTTGATCACTGACCAGACTGCAATGCATGTCTTCCTCCAAACCCAATGAAGAAGAGCAAAAATGAGGTTTTCCCATATGCTTTGGTTCTCAAGAGGTCATCTGCCATGACCCTAGTCTTGCTAGTTTTTTCAACAAAGTGTGTTACTCACCCTATGAAGCATAGTGATTTGTGAATGTGGGCTATACAAATAAAAGTTGACTTGCTTTAATTTATATGCATTATATCTTAAAGGTCCAGTGTGTAGGATTTGGTGACCTCTACAGGTGAAGTTACGTGTTGTATCTATCACCTCACCCTCACCCTTCTGAGCATGCAGGAGAACCTATGGTGGACTTCTCACATACATACACGCACGCACGCACACGCACACACACACACACACACACACACACACACCTATTGCTTTTCCATGGAAGATTTATTATTGGCTGCTGGTTGAACGAAGGTGAGAGTGGATCATGGGAACAAATTACTGTAAGAGGCAAGGTTTCATTAAGATCTAACAACATGAACGCCATGTGTGGCAACAATCAATACCTTACAAAGTGCTGAATAACAGTTTGTGCCCTGTATAATTAAACCAGTGCTAAACACTGAGCAGGCAAGCCTATGTTTAAATAATGCTCTGATGTTTTGTGGCTATAAATCATTTTAAGGACCATATCTTCATTCACACTCCTTCTGCCATTGTTCACTAAGTATAGAGCAGAGAAACTATATTCCCCTGCATGGAAGAGCCATAGATACAATGTGGCCAGTCTCCAAACCCTCTTCCTCATTGTTGGTGGGTTAAAAACAGGGTTCACTCTTTTCATTTGTCTCTCATTTGCCCTCTCCTCTCCACACAGTACTATCTCTGCTTCGTTTTGTTTCCTTTTTCCCATAGGTCCCGTGAACACATGTAAGCGTGCACGTCCTTTTTATTCATGCTCATTTTTCTCAGCCGGGACAGAAATAGGTGTTTTCCCTCTGTGGTGCTCGTGCAGGATCTGCTGGGCAGATCTGAGGAGATGGCAGCCTCACAGTGTTTTCTCATGGCAGGGGTGCGGTCACTTTTCCTTGCCTGGCTCTGGCCCAGCAGCTCCTGAGGCAGACCTAGAGCACCTCGGCCACCCGCACTTGGCTCTGCCCACATGGACACACTCCCCACCACAGGAGCCATGTCCAAGACAGCCAGATGATGGGGGTGCAGGGTTCAGGCTGAAACTGAGGGAAACTTGGTGCCCTCTGCCAGTGGGGTTCCCACAGCCTATACTCAGGATCAAAAGAGCCACACAGCCAGGCACAGCAAATTACACAGAGTGGGCTGCAGGGGACCTGACCACAGACACACATGCACACTAAACAACACATCCAACGCCACTTTCACTTAACATCTCAACAGAATACATAATTTACATCGTTGCAGGACCAGAGCAACAAAAACTTGCATAGATATGTGCATGAGATTGTGTGTATGTGTGGACGTGAAATATGCTCCAAATAGTACTCATCTTAAAGGTGCAGTGTGTAAGATTAGGTGACATCTAGAGGTGGATTGTTCTATCCATCACCTCACCCTCAGCCTTCTGAGCATGCAGGATGACCTATGGTAGACTTCAGTTGTCATTAAAACTTAAAAGATATTTACTACTGTAAAACATGGCAGCCTCCATAGAGAGGACCCCTCCTCATATAAATATACTTTAAAGGGCGCATTTAAGGGCAACGGGAAAAAAAACCCACAGAGGTGATTAGCTATTCATGAAGATGTCCGGTATATAATTGTTTTGTAATATTTTTAGACAACAGACAAAAATGACCGAAATCTTCCACACTGCACCTTTAAAAGGACTGCCGATACATACATGTTTTGGAACTTGTCTTCGTCATTAGACAAGAGGTCAGTCCTCATAATGCAAAACAATAAACGTGAGGTAAAACCTACACTGAACCGGATATACAGCTGGACGTTGTTGCTATGGCAAAATATCAATGTAACTATGAAGCCTAGGGAGATCCCTATGTGTGTGTGTGTGTGTGTGTGTGTGTGTGTGTGTACCTGCCCACACACCCACACACAAAGCACACTTTCTCTCTGGCATGATCACTAAAACCACAAAGTCAAAGTCAGGTTGTTGGATCAGAAAAATTCACACCAGGTTATGAGAGACAATATGACAGTAATTGCAAGGTAAGTGTGGGGTCCTGGAGGGAGAGCTAGAATCAACAACCACCCACAGAATGTTTAAGACATGGTAATCTATAAAAATATCCTGGAATTACTGAAGGAAATATCATACAAAAGGTCCAAATTAGGTCCGAACCTAATATTTAAAGGCTTGACTCGGTCTATACAACAAAACCTGTCAAAACACACTGTGGGTTTGGGCTAAATATAACTCAACAAACCATAGGTGTATAAACATGGGGCAGAAGAAAAAGTTATTACACAGACAATCAAGCCACAAGGAGCCAGGGTTGGGTGTTTTGCACAGCTCACATCATGTAGAGAAAACAGTCCCTTTTAGAAACATGCGCTGTGGTGTGTTTTGCAGGGTTAATGGAGATGAATGCTGGAAGAAAGTACACTCTAGCAATGTGCACTTACCAAGCCACGTCTTGAACATGTTAGCGAGAGTGACACAGAATGCAGTGAGTCCGTATCAAGCTTTGCTCTTGAAGGCATTTAATGAAGTGGGAACTCTTGGCTTGGTTCTCGCTGTGCCTCAGCAGCACTTCAATCTCACAATCAGGCTCAACTAGGCCATCTGCTTTGAGATAGCGCAGGCAATAATGCTCCTGCTGATCCCGCCAGCCCAGATTAGACATGTACTCGGCACAAACATAGCGCCCACTGCATTACTGAGCACACGTTTTCATCTATCTGTGTCCCAGCACCTGCTAGAGCTTGTGTACGGTATCGAGATCAGTTCTCTAAACATTCTAAGATGTGTGTGCATGCTTAAGAAGTGTTTTTTTGGCTGAGCGTCTTCATATTGGATGAAACATCTGGATCGATGATTGCAAACGTTAACTGCTGGGAACACAACATGTGTGCAGCCTTGACGTTTTTTATCCACCATCCACCTCATTGTTCATGTTAACTCTTTCCGAGAGAGAATGTGCACGTTCCTTCACTGAGGGAGGTACAATGTAAGAACATTTCACCCATGTACACAAAATCATCTTTGACTGTAGTTACAGTGCAAATAGTATTACAAAATGTATGTGATAATGCAAATCTCATGTTTCTCATTGAGCTGTTTGTGAATTTTATTTCAGATGGAGTGATTACACAGAATTGCTGTAAATAACTGCACAATTATTAGATTACTGTAAAGATACAGTGTGTAAGATGTTGGTCATTTTTGCCACTTCTAAAAATATTACCAAACAATTACATACTGACATTTTCATGAATTTATAATCACGTTAATTCTTTATTTTCTTCCATTATCCTTAAATGAGCCCATTATTGTATATCTTCATGAGGATTGGGTCCTCTCTACGGGGGCCACCATGTTTTTACAGTAGCATAGATGGACATATAAACATCTTTTGAGTTTTAATGACAACTGAGGTCGACCATAGGTTCTCCTGCATGTCCAGAGGGGTGAGGGTGAGGTGATGGATACAATGTACAACTTCACCTCTAGATTTCACAAAATCTTACACACCGCACCATCTACTTCCCCCGTTTAAGAAATGCAATCCCAATCTAGCCCTTTTTAAATGTCTGATCCAATTAATTCAATGCATTTTAAGACATTTTGAATATCTGTTTGCAGCATATTTCTGGGACATAATTCTTTCGACAATATTGTTTAGAAACTCTGCATTCAAAGACGTTTGGTTGAGCACAAAGGAAAACTAAGGTCCACCAGCTCTGGCAGGAAATATGGTGGAGCAAACATATCCACTGTGTGAAGGCAGAGTTGAGGGGTACTAAGCAGCAAACTTCAGCAGAAGATCACTTAATCCCACACAGTGTACCTTTTAAATAGAGAGGGAGGAATCAAAAATGGAGAACTCGGGAAAGTTGGAGCTCGTAATTCACTCCACCACCTGCAGGTGCTGAAGCACAGCAACAACTACGAGAGAGGCTTAGAGACTGGCAACAGCTTTTCCAATCTTTTTCTTCATTAGCCAGGGCAATGAACTGGGAAATGCCCAGTGAAACTCATTGCAAAGCTGCTGCACTCTACATGTGCACTGTTTGAGTTTGGTTCAGTTTTGTGTAAACCAGGGGTCTCAAGCTCGCGGCCCGCGGGCCAAATGCGGCACCCCGGACAGTGATTTGCGGCCCCCGCCATGACATGTAAATTTGCTGTTAATGCGGCCCTCTAATCTAATATTACAACGTGATTCTTCCGACGTGATTGCCCGTGTTGAATGGAGAAACGGGATATAGTATACTCCGATCTCATTCCGCCCAGCATAGCTGGTGCGCTATTTACCGCATGCGTCGACAGAGTGTCTAAGAAACGCAGGTAAAACAGAGTCATGGTGCTGAAACAGACATGTCAAAACGACGTGGCAACACCCCCCCCCCTCCCCCAAGCAGATGAACTCCACACACACACAGCGCCACAACAACCGTACACACACACAGCACCACAACAACCACACACAACTGCCATACCACCAACTGGTTCCCTGCCCCAGTGCATGCTGGGAAACCCAGCCTTCTCTCTGCGTAGCGCTCGCACTACGTAACGTTCGTGAAACACTTGGTGTTTCCATGGTTTCTGACCTTCAACCAATCACGAACTGTGCCGTGCTCGACGTCATATATGCAAGCGCCGGACCCTGAGCCGATCGGAGCCAGCGGAAATAACGCATATTGCGGAAATTACGTTCTCTGTGCGTCGGCTAAACACTGAAACTGAAACTTCAACGCGACAGTGACACCAAGTGGAATTATATATACTACACAGCCCCAAACATGTCTTTTTCAAAGCCTGCAATGAAGAGAAAGGTTGGTGATGAGCACAGACAATTTCAGGAAAAGTGGGAAATGCAATATTTCTTTGTTGAGCACAGGGGCACTCCAACATGTCTTATTTGCACAGAGAAAGTTGCTGTGCACAAGGAATACAATTTGAAACGTCATTACACAACTAGACATGCTGAGGAGTATGCAAAATACCACGGACATGAGAGAGCCAACCGGGTTGCCAATCTTAAAACAGGTCTACTGAGGCAACAAGATTTCTTTAAGAAAGCAACCAAAGAGAGTAACGCAGCAGTGGAAGCTAGCTATGTGGTGAGTGAGATGATTGCTAAAGCAGGAAAGCCATTCACAGAAGGTGAATTTGTAAAAAAGTGAATATTACAGGCTGCTGGTGTTGATGACAATTTTGAAGTCCTGGAGGAGTTGCTCACAGTCATTCCAATGCATGGCCAGACCACCGCTCAGGAGATATTTCACCAGCTGTGTGATGCCATTGAGAATGCCGGTTTGCCATGGAAGAGGTTTGTTGGAATAACAACCAATGGAGCGCCATCAATGACAGGGAGGAAAAATGGACTGATGGCACTTGTTCAAAAAAAAAGTGCAAGGCACTCGTGGATGCAGGCACACCATTCAGTGGTGAGAAGTATGTTGATGTCATTTTGAAACTACAGGAGGAATTTGATCACAGATTTGCAGACTTCAAGACGCACAGAGCCACATTTCAAATTTTTGCAGACCCCTTCCCCTGCCCCTCCTGTGCTTCAAATGGAGCTCATTGACCTGCAGTGCAACTCTGAACTCAAAGCCAAGTTCAGGGAGGTGGGTGGAAAAGCAGACAAGCTTGTGCAATTTTTGAGAGAATTGACCCCCAGCTTCCCTGAGCTTTCCCGAATGTTCAAGCGGACCATGTGCCTTTTTGGGAGCACATACTTCTAGCACATACTTCTATAGCTCTTCTCCACCTTGAACTTCAGTAAGTCCAAGTACAGGACCAGACTTACTGATGAGCATCTTCAAGCCCTACTGAGGGTCTCAACTGCTTCCTCCCTCAAGCCAAATGTGGCTCGGCTATGCGAGAGAAAGCGCTGCCAGGTCTCTAGCAGCAAGAAGTAGGCTAGAGAAGCCATGTTCAGAACAGTTCATGTTCAATGTTCCAGTCATGTTCAGAAAGTTAAAGGTTAAAGAACTGTTAATACAGACATTTGAATCTGAATAATAATAATTTAATTTCTCTAGTCAGCAACTATATGTGGTTTCTTAAGTCTTCTATATCTGCTGTATTATTATTATTATTTTATTTATTTATTACTGATTTATTTCCTATTA
>JAFBJT010008042.1:109396-122447 GCA_016785325.1 Chascanopsetta lugubris
GTTTTTTTTTTGTGGGGGGGGGGGGGGGGGGGGGGGGGGGGGGTAATGAAGGCTGCACTTTCCCATTGTCTCCGAGCAGGAAATCACGTGACTCCTCCGAGGGGGCAGGGTCTTGGTCAGCTGAGGCTCGCTGTTGCTGGGAGGGAAAAAAATCTCCCTAGGTGTGTGTGTTTCTGTGTGTGTGTGTGTGTGTGTGTGTGTGTGTGTGTGTGACGCATGTTTTAACAGCGCAGCTGTGCGTGGCCTGTCCAAGCCGCTGGCTGTTTGCCTCTGAAAGGTTAAGATGTCGCCCGGCGCTAAAACAAACAGGAGAGGGACACAGATACTGTGTGTGTCAGTGTAGGTGAGGTTTCACAATCCACCTCCTCCTCCACCTCCATCCCTCTGTGCAGAGGATCAGCTGGTGTGTGGGAGGAAGGGAGAGGAGAGGCCTGAAAGTGCTGACATCAGCCGACACACACACACACACACACACACACACACACACACACACACACGCAGAAACACTTCATAGTACAGGTGCTGGGCTGACAAGGTCAAACGGCCAGTTCTATAGATGATCGTGAGTGAAAGTGTCAGATATTCTTTACAGGTTGGGATAGAGTTCTGTGTTACACCCGAGGGGTCAAAGGTCGACGTCCCGTTTATAAGTTCTATTACTCGCACACTGGACTGTATTGGGCTACGTGTAGTTTTCTCACACTGTCTTATATGAGTTTGTTCTTTGGAGATACAAACCCAGGACTGTGCTAATCCAACCACCCTGCAATACCACATTTTCACCACTAGACTGAGGCAAGGGCACAAGTGCACCATCTGCCTGCAAAGAGATGAGCTGGACAGTTTTGGGGCAAGACTTCCAGCTCTGCTTTCGTTTTTCAGTCCTAATCACTCAATTCCTCCAACCTGCGGATTTGTTAAAAAACCGCCTGATCATGTTTCCTGCTGCTTCACACGGCAGGTTTAATCGTTGCTGAGTCATGCAACTGCTCCCAGATCAGTTCTCTGTAATTCACTTGTGACGGAAAATATCGGACTCTAATAACGGACTAAAGCGGAGTTATTCCTGAAGTGAGTGCCGTAGTAAAACATATGGGAAGCATCAGTGAGCTATGGGTGTGAGAGCGTGTGAGTGTGTGTGTGTGTGTGTGCGTGTGTGTGCGTGTGCGTGTTTGTGTGTGAGCATGTGTGTGTGTGTGTGTGTGTGTGTGTGTGCAAATGCCGTGTACTGTATCTGTTTTTAGCACCATTAGAGTGAAGAGCCCCATGAACACCAGTGGGGCCCCGACACTAATCCACACCAGATGTGAAGTCCAATGCTCCACTGACACTCAACACACACACACACACACACACACACACACACACACACACACACACACACACACACACACACACACACACAGGGACACAAACAAGAGACAGCATGTCTCTGGTTCCAAACAATCAAACTAGATTTGCGACCTCAGTGTTTAGTTAGCCAACATGATTATGTGTAATGCTATTATGGCTATAATCTGTTGGAATGAGATCATAGCTCACCTTCAGCTGCGTGAAGCGAAGGTGTGAGAGGTGATTGGGCGGCGCACGTCAACAGGTGGAGAACAAGTCCACACATATTCCACAGCCCTGACTTACTCTGTGTCCTGGAGGTGGAACCTGGATCCGTCCCCCAGGCCTGGAGCCAGATTTGTTGTGGTAACACAGGTTCAAAGAGGTGGGACACCTCCGTGTCACACACACACACACACACACACACACACACACACACAGGTCAGTATGAATGTGTCCTTTGCAGCTTACACATGTCCATGTGAGTGTGTGTGTGTGTGTGTTTGTATATGTACATACTTCAGCATGTACAAGGACAAATTGGAAGCTGTTAATGTTGCTTTTGTCTTCTGTTGCGGCGGCAGTGGCTTAGTGGTTAGAGCAGTTGTCTTTAGAAGCAAAGGTCAAAAGTTCAAATCCCAGTTATATTGTTCTGGAAAAGTGGTTGTGTTCCGGTCGTGTGTTTGTGGTTTATAATAGTCGAATTGTACCTGTCACATGATTACATTTAAAGTCAATGCAGCAATAATAATTGCTGCACATTTTTTTAACAAGTTGTACAACCAAATCATTTTCAGGTGCACTTTGGAGGATTTAGTGGCATCTAGTGGTGACGATGCATGTTGCATTCCCCTGAAACGCTCTGTAGAGCCCCTGCCCCTCCCTAACCCAGCGTAACCCGCTCTGATTGGCCAGCTGGTCCAGTCTAGTAGGAAGTGTCCCGTATCAGACGAGGACCGCCCCCCATTGCGGTCAGCTGGATTAGGGCCCAGAAAGAAGATCAAAGACAAGGGGCCTCTCAAAAAATGTATAAAAAGAGCGCCCCCTCTGGCGAAGAATATAAATTCAATGAAGCTGTTCCAATCCCTAGTTTTAGAACGACCAATATTTGTAATATTGCAAAACAAATCTGTTAAGTTCATAGGTGAGAGGGATTTGTTTGTTTTTTGAAATTTAATAAATCATTTTATTAGACGATATAAATTCATATTGACAGGAAAGTGGAGACGGTCGAATAAGAAAAAGTTGAAAAGAAAAAGGCACAAAAAAAAACACGTGATCTAATGCGCAGATACAAGTCAGGAAGACATAAATTTCCTGTGCGTGCTGAATATTTACTGCCTCTGACCAGACACCAGAAATGAAATGAAATTGAGCTTCTGGAGAAAAAAAAACCCCAAAAAACTCACATGCAACTTTGACTTTGTTCCCTGGAGTCTGATGTCTGTGAATCTCTCTCTCTC
Organism: Chascanopsetta lugubris; assembly: GCA_016785325.1. Classification (NCBI taxonomy): domain Eukaryota; kingdom Metazoa; phylum Chordata; class Actinopteri; order Pleuronectiformes; family Bothidae; genus Chascanopsetta; species Chascanopsetta lugubris. The sequence goes on from JAFBJT010008042.1 coordinate 112,192, forward strand.
TCTCTCTCTCTCTTTCTCTCTCTCTATCTATCTCTCTCTGAGGAGCTTCAGATCCTCCATAAATCTTTGACATAATTCCCGCTCCTAAGCGTATCAGTGTCCTCAGCTCACCCGCCCGCTGCCATTTTGTTCAGGGCAGAACACAATCTGCTCCTGGGTGGAAATACAAGCATGCAAGTGGGGCAGCGTGGTGTTAAGGGAGGTGATAAACCTCAGTCAACCCCTGACCCGAGCTACACCCATAAAAACAGCATGTCCTCTCCCCCACCCTCACTTCCTCCCTCTGTCCCCTCGCTCCCCTCCTCCTGCTTTTCCTTCACTTATTGACGCAAACTCGCTCTCTAAGAGTTTTCTTCTTTTTTTCTTTTTTTTCCCAAACATGGAATTTTGAAGGTCCTCGATGTTCCTCCAACACTTAGAAACAGTAGGCTTCTCTTATGTAATACCATTAGGCCTTTTTATTTTATTTTATTTCATTTTTTTTTTTACAAATTGTGATGTTATTGTTTTTTCCACCTCTGCTTCCTCCTGATAAAACACTTCTGGTGACTTGTGGAGCTTTGAAGTCAAGAATGTCTAATTATATTCACTTATTTCTTCCAGAATTTGATCATGAATTAATTGAGTCGCACCAGCGACGACATTTTTTTTGCCATAGTTCCGATTCGCAGCCACTTCCTGTTTGTGAAGATACACTCAGCCAATCGGAGATTTTGTGGGAGGGGCCAAAACTGAAACGTTTCAAATGCCTTTATTGCTAGCCATGTGCTATTCATCAAGTTCACTGCTCTGGGGCAACTTCCCTTTAAAGGTGCATTGTGTGAAGTGCCATCTAGTGGTGAAGTTGCAGATTGCAGCCAACTGAATATCCCTCGCCTCACTTCCTCGCTGCCCCCTCTAAAGCAAGTGTTATGTCCTTTCCTGGCTACTGTAGAAAAAATGGTGGCCTCCATAAGTGAGGATCCACGTTGATGGCTAAGGCAACAAAAAATTAATAATTTCTAATTACAGGTAAAATTATACACTAATGAAGACATACTTTTGTTATGTTCCCATTCTACAGATAGGCCCTGTGAAATCTTACAAACTGCACCTTTAACCTTTAATTGTTTTCTTGTGGTGACACAAACTTAGACAAACAACTTATCTAATTGGATTATCAGACTAGAACAATTTCCATTGTCAATCAAGATTAAGAAGATCACCGCCGTGAATGCAGAAGACTTTTACTTTGAAATCCCTGATGCCAAAAATACAGGCCACGCCCTCTGGGATGACACTTGCGCTCGGCCTCATCTTCCTGCACTGCCCACTGGAATAGTGACATTCCTATTCTTTGTAATTATAGAGTATAGTGTCACACACACACACACGCATGCACACACACACACACCTTCAACCTCTCTTATCACTTAGAGATGTAATTAATCATGTTTGTCTTAATAGTTGAAGTATCTCTCTCTCTCTCTCTCTCTCTCTCTCTCTCTCTCTCGCACACACACACACACACACTCACACTCATGTAATTTGAAAGTGTCATTAATCACCTGTTCACACTGTGGAGCTCTGTATCACATACCAGTGGGATTATTCAGTGGTCAGCTCATCCTCGTCCTTCTCTACTTATCTGCTTCACACAACACCACCACACCACATTTCATTCTGTGTGTGTGTGTGTGTGTGTGTGTGTCATCGCTACGCTCGTACATCAGGATAAATACGATAATCGCCCGCGGCAGACTTGCCCTCTGATCCGTGTCTATTTTTAGAGCAGATGAGATGTTGAAATGATTCAGGTTCTAAAAAAGGGGGCGGGGCTTCCGGGCACCATGCCGACATCATCGCTGACCACAGGACTTCAGACCAACCCAAACAATACTCACCTTACACAACATGTTTATCTAACAGCCACCTGCTGTTTATCACCATATCAAGATACATGTATTCTTATACGTTCAAGTTTGAGGTTAAAGGGTCATTTCAAAGACTTATCGATCTACTTTCCTCACTCCCTTTAAATCCTATTTCAAAATGATAATATTGATACTATCTGTATTATGAATAACACTATACCAATATTGATACCAGTACAGAAGCTTTTTTCTTCCCCATGATGAAGATGAATAATGATGATGATGATGATGATGATGTCTATATTGAAGTCAACACATCACAGTAATGCATCATCAATGAAGTCCATTTCCAAACATGAATAATAAGCACAATGTAAAGTCTTGATATCTGTGGTCATATTAATTGATCAGTATTTGCTATAATGGTTTTAACGGCTGGTTCATTATTTTGGGCAGATACACTGATCATTTGTACCTGCTCCAATAAATCTAATTAATTTTATCATTAAATTCAATCCGAATAACCCGTCTATAGTCCAGTCTTCAAAAAGTGAATTACATTAGTATTTGAACAAGATATGTTTAATATGATAAATCATTGTTTTCATCATAAATAGTACCACAGTGTAGTTACATCATACTGAAGCTGTACCGATCATTCTTTTCTATATTCTGGTATAATGTGATGGAGTAGCTCATTGTTCAGTGTAGTGTAGTGTATTGTAATGTAGTGTAGTGTAGTGTAGTATAGTTTAATGTAGTGTAGTGTATTGTACTGTAGTGCACTGTAGTATAGTGTACTGTAGTGTACTGTAGTGTAGTGTACTGTAGTGTACTGTAGTGTATTATAGTGTATTGTAGTGTAGTGTAGTGTAGTGCTGTGTATTGTGCTGTCGTGTAGTGTAGTATAGTTTAATGTAGTGTAGTGTATTGTACTGTAGTGTACTGTCGTATAGTGTACTGTAGTGTACTGTAGTGTAGTGTACTGTAGTGTATTGTAGTGTATTGTAGTGTAGTGTAGTGTAGTGCTGTGTATTGTACTGTAGTGTAGTGTAGTGTTGTGTAGTGTGGTGTAGTGTTGTATAGTTTAGTGTAGTGTAGTGTAATGTATTGTACTGTAGTGAAGTGCATTGTATTGTAGTGTATTGTATTGTAGTGTAGTGTAGTGTTGTGTACTGTAGTGTACTGTAGTGTATTGTATTGTAGTGTACTGTAGTGTATTGTAGTGTAGTGTAGTGTAATGTATTGTACTGTAGTGTAGTGTATTGTATTGTATTGTATTGTAGTGTATTGTATTGTACTGTACTGTAGTGTACTGTAGTGTACTGGAGTGTACTGTAGTGTAGTGTAGTGTAGTGTAATATCGAAGCCCTATAGTGAATTGTGTCCTTGACTCACCCTCTCACACTTCATGTACAGTGGAGGTCAGTGTGAGATATGCAAATTCTCTTTGGATTTGAGACCATCACACTTTACAAACCATCAGCAGCATGTGTCTGAACAAGCCGCCTTTGTCCCGGCTGACTTTCTGTTGTCAGTGTACGTGCGTGCTTGCATGCGTGTGTGTGTGTGTGTGTGTGTGTGTGTGTGTGTGTGTTTGTTCTTGGCAGGAGCGGCTCCTGCATGGCTTCAGGACTCTGTGTTCTGGAACGTGGGTTGATAAACGCAGCAGGGATGTCCTGTGTCGTCCCAAAGCAAAGCATGGGCGTCCTGAGCTGAACCGCCATGAACAGTGTGTCTGACAACGTGCTCCCACTTTGTTAGACGCATCACATCCGACTTTTTTATTTCACTTTACAGGCCAACGTTCGAATTTAGTTTGTTGTTGTTCTTGTTTTTCTGGCTCTAAATCATGAGAATATCTAGTGATGTAATCGCCATATTGTTCCTCCTCCAGAGTGTGTGTGTGTGTGTGTGTGTGTGTGTGTGTGTGTGTGTACTTGAACTCCCACCGTGACCACGAGCCACATGCTCCGTAGGAACTCAGGTGACCACCCACTGCTGATAAAAAACACACTGACCCAGTGACGCCTCCCTCTGGGACAACGTGTCGCACCATTCTTCCGCACCGCCGGGCTCTGATTGGCTCTCGGAGGTGGGATGGGTCGGCCAACTCCCCCACCTCAGGCCGAGCGATTGGAGGAAAGGAGAGAGTAAATAAGGAGTTGTTTGAGCATGTGGCCTTACACAACACGCTGGATTCAGGCGAAGAGCGGAGAGAGAGAGAGGGAGAGAGAGGAAGAGAGAGAGAGAGAGAGAGCGAGAGAGGCAAAGAAAGAGAGAAAGGGAGAGGTTGACATTGCAGTGTTGAGGTGTCAGCGATGACAAGAGCGAGCTTTTTAATGATTTAACAAGGTCACAACTCCTGGAAAGCAGTTTGTGTGTGTGTGTGTGTGTGAGTGTAAGTGTACGTGTAAGTGTGTGTGTGTGTGTGTGTGAGTGTGAGTGTGAGTGTGTGTCTGATTCCTAAAGGAACCTGATATTTCCCTTCACACCATAACAATGGATCTGTCAGTCTCATATGAAAGCACTATAGATTCAAAGAAATAAAGATATCCTTCGTGAATGGATTTGACATTTGAGCGTGTGTGTGTGTGTGTGTGTGTGTGTGTATCTGTGTATGTGTGTGTGTCCGTAATCTATTCACAAAAAGGGGAGCAGAGGGGCGAGTGAAAGCACAAATATAAGCAGAATGTGGTGTAACAGGATTCCATCTGCCAAGTGCTAGATCCCTGTCCAGCACACTCACACACTCACACACTCACACACACACACACACACACACACACACACACACACATAAATATAAAGTTAAACACACAATCTGGGAGAGACACCCAGCCTGGCCGGGAAACGCACATATGATTGAGGAGAATGGAATGTTCTTTCTGCCGTCCAGAGCTCGGAGCTGCTGGAACCCACACCAAATGTGTGTGTGTGTGTGTGTGTGCATGCGCGTGTGTGTGCCTGTGTGTGTATGTGTGTTTGTGCAGGGTCACAGTATAAATAACCATCTCCTCTTTGCAGTGTTAACACAGACCAGCCGCGCTGTTTATTTATAAACGGCCTCATACGTGTCACAGACCTGCAGCGCGTTGTCTCTGCCTCCGCCTCACACCTTCGCCACACGTTCCCTGCGCCGCGCCAACGCCGCTCCACACGCTCGCATCCGCACGTATGTGCTTCACGTGTCCACGTGGGGCCAGCTTTGGAATGATAGGGTCATCTGGTGTCTGATTCGCTCCATGTAAAACTCCCTCAGCTACAACACACACACACACACACACACACACACACACACACACATATCCAGGAGTGTGTTTTCTAGTATTTGCATGGCTAGATGTGCACTGTACTGTGTTAATGCTCCATCGTGTACAATCATATGTTATATAATATGGTGCTATACAGTGCTATGATACTACTATACTACTACAGTGTACTGCTATATATGATCCTACTATATCATATTGTACATTGCTATGTGATGCTAAGCTACACTGCACTAGGCAACGCTATACTATTCCATGCTATACTACACTATACTATACTATACTACACTATACTACCATACTATACCATTTTATACCACGCTATGCCACACAATAGTATATTATGCTATGGTATTCTGTGCTATAGTACATTTGACTATACTGTACTATACCGTACCGTACTATACCAGACTACTCCACACTATTATGATACTGGACTAAGTATTGATCAAAGCAATGTTAGAGTCTAATTCATTAAAGGCCACCACTCCCTTCTCGTTGCATTACCTGCTCACAGTTTCTTTCATCTTCAACGACTCTGACTTTTTCAACTTGTTTCCAATGTAGTTGCACACTTTGATACATGATACAATGTATTTCGTGTATTATTGTGTCACATAAGTGCACAGTTGCCGTTATTTTCAAATAGCCAGGTTTAAAATGAGCGGAATATTCCATTTATTTGACCACAAAAACCTTTGCTCTTAAAGATTATGGTTCCTCGACTTTCTGAATCCAGAAAGTAAAACAACAACCGCCCCCCCCCCCCCCCCCCCCCCTCCCCCCCCTCTCTACCCCCCCCATCTCCATGTGGCCTTTAGAGAGTGTTCTATCTGTCGTGCGTTCGTCAATCATTTGTTCTGACGCGCTCATCAGCTGTTTGCACAAAGTTCATCTTGTTTGCGTTTGTTGAAAAGCGTACGTGACACACGAGTGTGATCGCGGTGGCAGCGGCTCTTTGTCCTGTTCCCCAACTGAAACGCTAACTCACGTTGAGCAAGTGGTCCGAGTGACCCAGCTGCAGTGGTCACTCCTGACATTAGACACTGGTTTACATAATGGCTGATAAAGTGTGCCTATGTTTGACCAGGACACACACACACACACACACACACACACACACACACATGTAAGTACACCAGAGGTGCGAGGCTCAGGTCACAGAGTTTGTCCAATCATGGCAGTGAAACGAGGTTAAAGGGGGAGGGGCCAGGGCACATGAGGCGAGAGCAAAGCACTATGACCTTTGACCCGCTGCTATCTCCTGACTCCGTGACTCTGTGACCCTCCGACCTGACACTTCCCCGCAGCTCAGCAAGTGAAGAGCCCTGTGCCCAGCTTTGTGTTCAAGTGCGCACGCACGTGTGTGTGTGTGTGTGTGTGTGTGTGTGTGTGTGTGTGTGTGTGTATTCACCGGGTGTTTCCTTACACCCAGAGGCAGAGGAGGTCGTGTCAGGTATGAGGCGAGCAGGGAGAGATGTTTTGTGCACAAACGAGAAGAACTTGACGAAGCCAGGCTGAGACATCTCTCTCTCTCTCTCTTTCTCTCTCTCTCTCTCTCTCTCTCTCTCTCTCTCTCTCTCTCTCTCTCTCTCTCTCTCTCTCTCTCTCTCTCTCTCTCTCTCTCTCCCTCTCTCTCTCATTAGAGTTTTAGATATGAGCTGTTGTAGCTGGGTGATGAAACACACTTGCAACAAAGACCCTCCCTGCTCTGCTCCGCTCTGCCGTGCGCTGCACTGCCCGGCTACGCAAACTTAACTCCCCTCCAACCAATCACCTCCGCCGGTGGCGGCACGGTGACATCCAATGGGAAACAGCCGAACACCACCAATCGGAGGTGTAGCTGCCCCTGAATGGGCCAGTGGGTGTTCATCATCCCTCCACATTTTACAACCTGCGTCCGTGGGAAGAGATTGATCCGGTTTCCCCGGGAGCCGACGTGAAATCTCTTGAAAACACCCTCCTTTGAATCTTTGCGCTCGCGGCTGCGACGACAGCGGATGAACGTGAAGACAAAGAGTACGAGGTTCCCACCTACGCACCTTCGAAAATCAAATCGGGATAATGAGACAAAGGAGAGAGAGAGAGATTCCTAGCGTGGTTGCTGACAGTGATTAATTGTTCCCACATGTTGCTGATGGACAAAAAGGCCTCTGTGTTCCTGCAGCACTGGCTGCAGCTGGTGCATGCACACACACACACACACACACACACACACACACACACACACACACACGCACACAGCTGGGCCCCGTCTCACAAAGCAAGTTCAGCCTCTGTCAGGCCACTTTGGGAAAGATGGCTTGAAATATTTAACCCTGGTGAACCTGGGGAACCAGTCGCATCCACTTCCTGCTTTTCTACTTTTTGAGGTCGGCAGCGGAGATTCGTCCGTTTTCACACTTCACGTCTCAGTGACCCCCGAGAGTGATTGACGGCACAGTCATGCCATTCGCACACATCAGAGCAGCCATTCAGGGGCCAGATCTGGGCTCGGAATGTCTCTCAAGGGAGGACAGGAGAGAGTAGGATCAGACCGTCTTTGGGCTAATGGACGATCCACTCCACTTCCCGTGCCAGCTCCATCCAATTTAGTGGTTTAGTAGTTTGATAGTGTCGATTACAAATAAACAAATGCTGATGAGCCTACCAGCTGGAGTGAAATAGGACATAGGAGAAACACAGAGGTGAGACTGGGCAATGAAATGGTTATTTTTTTTTGCCATTATGATCAATATTATAATGTAGTAGTAACGGATTTCAACACTAAACAGGGATTGATATCGCAAAGTAAATACGACGCCGAAAAAATGGCGCCCGGTAACGATAACGTCACAATCCTGCGATTGTGTGTCAACACACTGCAGAGAGCAACAAAGTGCATGAGTCCATAAAGGACATCGGTCAGTTACAACCTGCGCATAAAACCATATTCGCTGCACTTCACCACCTCAGAGGACGACATATTGCAATATCAATATTTGGTCCCTCTCACCATCATCATCATCATCATCATCATCATCATCATCATAAATATTAATATCAAAACAGTACAAATTCTGCAGATTTATATGAGCAAGCTCAATGTGGCACAATAGAGCTCGAATGATCGGAGGTACCAGAGATTTTTTTTTTTTAATAAAAAAAAAAAGAGGAACAGAGATAAATATTAGGTCAGGAAAGAAAGAGATTGTATCTTTTTTTGTTTTTTTTTAAAGAAGTGGATGAGCGGTGTAATTGTCCCGGTGAAGCTCCGGCAGCGAGCTGCAGCAGCGCCTGTGTGCTCGTTCGCTCTTGTGGCTGCACGCTCCGAGTTATGAATCAGAGCTGCTGTCTCACTGAGATGTTTTTTATTAATGGGCTTTGGGAATACCCCAGAGGAGCTACAGTACTAAGCATACAGTTTCCCACTGCACTCACAGAGGTGCCACACTCACACACACACACACACACACACACACACACTCACGGCGCACATTCATATACCCACACAGTGGATTGGAGGGAAAAGCCGTTTGTGGTCTTTTGACATTTAACACTAAGACAATTTCCTGGAAATCCATCTTGGAAATTTCAGTGTGATCCAGGAGAACGGCGCAGGATCTGCTTCCACTAAAACTGATCAAGTGCACATTTATTTATTTCTCCTTGTTTCCCCTCCATCTCGCAATCATCATCTTTAAAGGTGCAGTGTGTGAGATTTGGCGACCTCTAGGGGTGATGTTGCGTGTTGTCTGCATCACCTCACCCTCGCCCTTCTGAGGATGCAGGAGAACCTTTGGTCGACTTCACTTGTCTTTGAAACTCAGAAGTTGGTTAATAGGTCCACTCTGTGCTCATGTAAAAAGATGGCCGCCCCCATAGAGAGGACCCGCTCCTCATGAGAAAGATACATCAATGGGCTCATTTAAGGGTAATGGGAAAAAAAAAGAACACAGTTAGGTGGATATACATCAATGAAAATGTCAGTATGTAATTGTTTTTCAATATTTTCAGAAGTGACGAAAATGACACAAATCTTACACACTGCACCTTTAAATCAGCCGTCATCCATTTGTGCTCGCGTCCCACTTTGGAATGATCTCACCTGACATTTGAAGGCTATGAAGAGTGGCACAGAAAGGAGAGATTAAACAAGTAGCTCTGTTGGAGGGGGAGGAGGGGAGGGGGGGCAGGGGGGGGGGGCGGCGGTGGTCTGTTGGAGGAGGGGGGGGGGGGCAGGGGGGGGGTTGATGAAGTGCCAGGTCCTGGCAGGTGAATGTTTACAGCAGCGGGCAAAGTAAAGGCACATTCCGCTCATTCTGCTCTCATTCATCCCACCAGCCTCTGCCTGCTCCCTCCTTTACAAAGTCCATTATTTACATGTCTCCCTGGCAGCTGGAAACATTTAGTGTGTGTTTGCGTCTGTGCGTGTGCATGTGTGTGTGTGTGTGTGTCTCTGTGTGTGTGTGCGCGTGCGTGTGTGCGCACCTGTTTGTAAAATATCCTATAATGAAGTAGCATTACCTCATGCCTCCAGAGATGCTGGCAGAAGATAAACACTGGTCTCCCTGGTATCTCTTGTCGTCTTACCTCATTTCACACACACACACACACACACACACACACACACACACACCATTCACCATTACACTTGACTTTTTATTGATTTTACAGTCAAACAGTGCATCATTCTGCAGAATGAACGAGTCCAAGACTGAATTTCCACATTTCATAAAGATGCAGTTGTACAGCCAAACACACGCTCTCCCTCACATCGGGTCATAGGTTCAGAGCCGCCAGCGCAGTGTTCAGAAATGTAACTTGAACCCAGCCTGTCTCCTCCTCTGATTGAACTGCTTCTGACCAGAATAACAATCTAAAACCAAATTGTCTGTAAACCGCTGCCCGGGAAAAAGAACGGAACGGCCTCATGGAAAACAATATGGCCGTTCCCGCAGAGATGGCTGGATCCCTGAAATGTGTCCTCTCTTTCTTTTCGGGAGTAAAAATATAAAGAGCAGGAAAACAGAGAGAGAGAAGGGGGGGGGGAAGAAATGCCTGCATGTTGTGGATGGCGGTTGGCTTGTTTATATGAGAGGATATAGCATAGGCCTGCTCCTCCCTCAGGACCCATAAGAGCTACCCGTTT
>JAFBJT010008080.1:0-12983 GCA_016785325.1 Chascanopsetta lugubris
GGGGGGGGGGGGGGGGGGGGGGGCGATGGTGTTACCTATTAAGAAGGCAGTGGCGGTGACGGCGGAGGCGGCAGCGGAGGCGGCGGCGGCGGCGGCGGCAGGGAAAGGTGAGATGTAAATTTGTCAGGAGGAGGTTTTCAGGACTTCAGCGGACATGTTGTTTTTCTTTGGTGGTGTGGGGAGGGAGAGGGAGAGAGAGAGAGAGAGAGAGAGAGAGGCCTCGGAGTTTTCACCCACGCAGATCTCACTCCTTCACAGACTGTTGTTGTTATTCACCCTTCAGTCCTGAGTTCATCCTTCAGTCACAGACTGCTCCTTTATGCTGCGTCTGGAAATGCAAGTCTGGTTTTCAACCATGTTCAAACTGCACATCCCAAAATAATTATGAGTCATAGTCGACAGCAGCGAACTGAAATTTAGAAAAATATGAATGAACATTTTTATCATTAATAATGGCTATTTTAGATAGCGCTTTAGCATATATATATATATATATAATCTTAAATAAAAAATACAAAATAAATAACCTGAAATAAAATTCAGTTGTAGCCATGTGATTGATGAATTTAAAAAAAACAATTATAAGAAAATCCTTTTTTCAGCTCTTTATTCATATTTTTATTCTATTATTTTTTTTCTTATTTTTCATTCATTTATTTGTATCTCTTTGTTTTCTTTTATGAATGTATTTATTTGTTTACTTATATTCGATGTACTTATTTAGAATTTTCTTTCAGAATTTGACCAGTTCCACTTCATCCTGAAATAATCAAATAGGTGTTATTTCGTAGTTCTTATTTTATCATCTGTGCAGATAGAATGAAATAATAATCAGAATATTTCTAATGGGAATGAAATCCCCGTGTGGATGTATCGGTTTTTACAGGAGCCCATAGGGACAAAATAGAGACTCACCGATGACGCATATTGAGCTCCAACGTTTGAATTGAACACTAGGTGTCACTGCTACACACATTTGTTTTGCAAACGGACTGCGATTGGATTTGACCCATTTCCACAAACAATAACTCCTGACACGTTTCCAGTGCATCACACAACAATATTAAAAAAGTTAAACTACACTGTTGTAGTGTAGATGTATCACTAATGAGCTGGTCCAAAGCGCATAAAATGACCTAAAAACGCATGTTTGAGTAATTTACCAAAACCGGTGGCAGCTTCAGCAGAAGTAGCAAAGCCCGCATTTTGCAACACAAGATAGTGTGTCTGCATTAGAGGATGTCAATCAAACAGCGGCACTCTCCAACCTAACTATACGGCTCCAAAGGGCACGTGATCTCACAATGCATTGTGGGCCGCCAGCGCCATTGTTGTAGTTTGTTGTCATAGCTGAGTTAGACACGGTGCTGCAGAGAAAGAGGAACAAACACGGGGATAAATGGACCGTACAAAACATAAAGGCGATGGACCGAACCGAGACAAGCTGGACCTTGTTCTGAAGGCTCGGTATCAAATCGGTGGAGTTGATCCATACGAGCACGACGACTGGACAAGAGATTGAAATGACCTGAGCTGAGCTTGTCCTCTAAATCGTCAATGGAGTTATTGTACCGGCGAAGAATTGATTCTTGAGGGGCTCATGGACTAATGAACTTGGTGCAAGACCTCCGGATGTTCAGCGTTAAAGAGAAGACTGTCCTCATTTCCGAGGTAAACAACATACTTTGACCTCACTGTGTCTCACGGTGCTACTTGTTTGTTTGCTTTTGACGAACATATGTTGGTGTTTGCTGGACACACTTGTTTCAAACAAACTATATTTTAAGCCTGCAATCCACTTTGAGAACGCCACTCCAAACGTGTAGGATAAACATGTTCGCTATGATAATGAGTTGGAGTGCGAGACTTCGGTAAAGACAGAAACAGATGCACAGATTCTGACTTCTCGGTTCAATACCTCCGCAAAGGAAGGATGTAAAAGTAAGGTTGATGGCTCGTTAGACTCCCTGTAACGTAGCGGACAAACTCCAACCGTAGATTTGATCCAATAACCAGTTTCCCGTGTTCAGGAAACAGCAATGTTCCTAATGCTAGGTAAAAAAAAAAAAGAAATAGTAATATTATTGATCAGTTCAGCTATTGCAATCAATGAATTGATACACAAATCACCCAATTTACTGTATTTATATAATGTTTTTCTGTGGCATAATCAAGCAGTCCAAGTGTAACATTTGACATTCACTCATTCATACAAATATTAACACAGTACCTTTATATGCATGTTGCACAACTTTGCAGATGATGTGGATGTGAGGAGTAATGATGACGCATGTGTGGATACGTTTACAGCAGAGGTATAAAATGTATTTCAATTCAAGGGCCACATGCAGCCCAGTTTGTTCTCCAGTGGGTCAGACTAGTAAAATCACTACGAAGTCCAAGTGTCTCCCCTTGTTTTAGTGCAAAGCTCACACAGTTCTGAATTGAATGGAAACACTCCACCAAACCAATGACACCAACGCAAACACGGTTCCTTACACTTGTATGTTTGACACCACAAAGACAAACAATGGCAAACTTTCGGATTTGCCGTGCCTGTCACATCGATTGGACTTGGGCAACAATACCTTTCTGTTCGAACCCGCATCTCCTCCAGGCAGCGGAGTTCTCTTATCTATCATTTACGTAACATGGTGTAAACGCGTTGCCACCCACTCTAAACCCGAGGTGCTTCTGTCCTCAAACCTTCAGGGCTTCATGTGGAATCACTTGAAAACACCCAGCAGCCAGAGCTTCTCTCACATGCTTTAACACTGTGTGTGTGTGTGTGTGTGTGCGTGTGTGCGTGTGTTGCCGTTTTTAATAGTCGGGTTTTATCCGGTACACACTCCCATGTGACACGAATGAAGCTTAACTGCATTTCCCTCTCTTTCTTCCTCCCTTCCTGTCCTCCTCTGGTGTCTCACTTTCAGACATCCTCGCCTCACTGCGCTCATCTGCGTCTTCCTGTCACTGCTCTCTTGAGTGTGTCGAACTCTCCCTCGCCGCTGTCCTCCGTGTGTGAGATCGCCTGGGGGCGGAGTCTTTTAGCAGATGATGAGTCCAATCAGTTGTTTTTGCATCACGTATTGACACGTTGCTTGTCTCCTGTCCGGGGGGGGGGCGTGGGGGGAGGGGGGGGGGGCGGCCGCGGGGGGGGGGGGGGGGGGGGGGGGGGTCACAATAACAGCTTCTTATCCTCAAATACAAATCTGCATTTCCTCTGCATGATATCATGGTCCCCAGTGTACGAGTGTAAGAGTTCACCTGTCTCTGACAGCGTGTCTCTGAATTAGCTTCGCCCCGGCTGCTGCTTTTGTTTCCTCCTCTTATGTTTTGTTCACATCAGTGATTCCGTGTGAGCTCCACACCACCGCCGACTGCGTCTGTGTTCGGAGCCAGAGACAATCATGAGATCTGAGGCCTGCCTTGCGGGTGGGTGGGCGGGGTAGAAGTGTTATGTTCCTGGCTCTGGGCTTTAATCTTTTATGTTCTTTTGGCACCATTGTTTAAGATGATTAGAAAGCATCGTTTACTTTGCAGATTTCATCATCTCACTCCCGTTGATGTTGGAATCATTTTATTTTACAATGTGGATAAGGGGTCGGCGACCTTTTGGACGCAGAGTGCCGGTTTGGAATGTTATTGTCAATGGGTATGGCCATAAACATAACGTTCAACATTATGTTTAATTTTGACACTGCACTTGGAACCGCATTCAGACTTTAGGCCAACAAAATGTAAAGATTTTTTTCCAAGCACACACTAATAATAATAATATAAATATAATAATAATGACAATTATGATAATAATAATAATAAGAATAAGAATAAGAATAAGAATAAGAAGAATAAGAATAATAATGCTGATGGTGACAGTGGTGATAATGATAATATTAACAATAATATTAACAGGATAATGATAACTATAATGATTATAATGATAATGATGATATTGATGATAACGGTAATGGTAATGGTAAATGGTAACAACAACAACAAATAATATTTAGTAGTAATTTAAAGAGCCCTTGGTGCTCTTATGAGATTTAAGATGTATTTGTTTAAGCTTGGCTACTGTGCATGGGCCATTCTTTATGCTGTGGTGTGCCAATAGTAGCACGTGTGTCTTATGTTGCCAACCTCAGAATTAGAATGTAAGTGGATTTTGAGCTGAAGTAATTGAAATGGTTTTCATTAAACCACAAAAATCAGACAAAGACGTACTGGCCACATTTAAAATAAGTTTGAACTATGTGTTGGTGCCTTTTTGATTTGAGGTATTGGAATTCTTGAAATTCTAATTCATTTCAAAGTTTCCATGGCAACGAGCGGGAGTGTATTAAGATTAAGCTTTGAGCTTTGAGCTTTTCTCCAGTAAGCAGCAGAAAGACACAGCGTTGTGTTTACAGGTTGTGGATTTGAAGGGATTAACTTATCATTGGCATTGCATTACACTTATCTCGTATTATATAGTAGAATAATGTCTATGTCTATCTTTCTGATGTGAGGGTATAACATACTCAGTTCACTGAGGGGGATATTAAAACAGTTATAGTCTCCTGTCAATTGATGATATAAGCTTAGTGTGTTATTTAGAAGTACAAACATAGTTCTCCTTTGGTGCAGTTTTTACTGCTGATGTTACTAAGACGCAAGACATTCATTGACCATCCTGCCCTCTATTCTGTAATTTCCCTTTTTATTGGATACATTTAATATTCATCGTTACCTTGATTGGATTAATTCATTTCAAATATTTAGAATTTGAAAATGTCAATTTACAATATTGTGTGTGAAATGCACAGTTTAAGGTGTTGAAGGATTCTTTCTATTAACCAATGCCAAAGAAAAGCAGAGATTTTCTGGTTTACCACAAGCTTCACATAGTATGTATATATATATGCTCAAAGAACACAATAAAACACTCATTTCAAAAGCAAATTGGACTGGAAACAAATGGTGTTGGTTTTCTAAAGTGGGACTTTTATTTTGAATGCTTGGAAAGCAAGGAGATGTAAACATCAAGCCTGACAGAATCACACACATAGGAAACACAAAGAAGCATTTCAAAATAAAAGCATATTTTGGCAAATTTAGTCTAGCTTCGTGTATAAAAGAGTGACGCTCATACTCGACTATGGGGGGCTACATTGAACAGCGGCGTGGGCCGGATGTGGCTCAGGTCTGTACGACAACAACAGTAGAAGACTGTGCTCATTTGTTTTGTGAAGGAAAATGTAATATCTACAATTGTAAACTTTAAAGTGGGGCCTCAGATCAGTTTAAGTCAGTGCGTCCATGTAAAGTGCCCCATAGCGTTTCACACATTTTTATAATGGCTTCTTTGGCTCCGAGTCTGAGAGAATAACTCATGGGGCCGCTGAGGCGCTGCAGATGGAGAGGCTCATTCACTGACTCCACCCACAAGGTCGGTCATCATGTCCGGCTCCCTGCTCCAGAAATGTCCTTGTGCAGAATATTGTTTATTTGAATAATGTGACAAATGCTGTAAAGCTACACGACTACACTCTATTTAACATTTGTTCACGGAGAGCTATTGACACCTGAGATATGAGGTGAGGGTTCCAGACGTTGCATCATGGGGAATTTTAATATTTGTATTTTATGCAATTATTTTCTGTTGCTGTGTCAAAGCCATGGACTCTTTAAACAAATAGGATGTTTAGTGTCAATGAGACAGATTCCTTTTCACATGAAGGTTAAAACAAATTAATACATAAATGTTTTAGTCAACCTTTCCATTGCCACATTGTTCAAACCAGGATATTCATACTCTCTTGCACCAATTATGATCAGTTTATAATAATAATAATAATAATAATAATAATAATTGTGCTTATTTAAAATGCAATTCAAGCCAATAATATAAGAACTTACCAATAATAATTACTAGCCAGTAACATACTAGTTATTACATTATTGGCCAAGCATTAAAAAAATCCTTCGAAGACATAATAAATGCAGCTGATAATTGAATAACTTATTACATTATTGGCAAAGTGTTATTACGTTATTGGCTTGGAACATTGTATAACATTATTGGTAAGTAATTACGTTATCGTATTTATTACATTTAAAATGGACAAAATTATTATTGGCAGGTTTTACTTTATTGGCTATTATTACATTATTCGCTGCTACATCATGTTTATTTGATCTTTCCCTTTAAAATTTGGTCAAATCTGGCAAAAAATGCAATATTACATTTTTATAATCTTTAACGAAACACAATATGAGTAGCAATATTTTGAAACTTCTTAAAAGCACATGAAAAACATGATCGCATACTTTAAAAAAAATCAAAATAAATATTTACTTCACGCCTGACACATTGCACAACTCAAGTGAACACAACAATGCACTGCATTGTGGGATGAATGTTGCTAGGATACAGCTGAGTGCTGGATTGGTCTGCTTTGCTGTTGGGCAGGCGATATGTGTTTTTTAATTTGTTTTTCATGTTTTGTGATGATTTCTCCGCATTTCTAGCGTTACCACATTCCGGGCCACTCAGAGGTTGGGTCAGGGCCATGATTTGAATAGGCTTGGTGTTGAGTATACTTAATAGTCAATGGTAGCATTTGCAAAATAATGGGTTTTTAACACCAAAATCCATGTCATACTTCAGATAGTGTAAGTTTTTGTGCATATATTAATCTGTTGAAAGCCGGACATTTTGAAGTCTGACATTAATTCAAGACAAAATCTGTGTCATCTCTGGAATGCTGTGAATAAGTAGCTGGCATATATACCCCAGATGGGATTATCGGTTGAAATCTAATCCTGAGAGGCCAAATGATGGGGCCGATATCAGTTTTTAAATCCCCTCTTTTTCACTCTCCAGTCAAAACAACCTCTTCTTTCTGTCAGTGATGAGCTGCTCTCTGCTCGTCTCACTGTGTGACACCTCATCCTGGAATCAGATCTGCTCAGATATCAGTTGTTTTTTTAAAGGTGTAGTGTGTAAAATGTTGGTAATTTTTCTCACATAAAAATATTAGGAAACAATTACATACTGATGTTTTCATGATTTTATGTAAATGTTTTGTTTTATTTATTTTCCATTACCCGAAAATGAGCCCATGAAATGTATATTTACATGAGGAGGCAGGTCCTCTCTATGGAGGCTGCCATGTTTTTACAGTAGTGAAAGTGGACGTACTTAATATTTTCTGAGTTTTTATGACAACTGAAGTCTACCATATCTTCTCCTGCATCCTCAGAAGGGTGAAGTGACGGATATAATACGCAACTTGAAGGTGCATAGAGTGATATTTTGGTCATTTTTTTCACCTCAAATCAATTTCATACTGACATTTTCAGGGTGAGGTGTAGAACCAAATGGCAGGCGTTTTCGGAGAATGAGCTTTGTGAAGATGCTCGCTCCTTGTAACAGTTCAAAGGCAGAGGAGATGAGAGGGTGGCGGTTCTTGATCGTGATGTCGTTGGGCCCCCTGTGGTCGATACATGGACGAAGAGACTTGTCCTACTTGGCCACAGGACTGGTAGAGTGCTTGAGACAGACCTGGTGACAGGTCGGGGCCCAGCCAAGGATGAAACATGCAAATGAACAGGAACGGTGCGATGGGTCACTCTCCCCAGCAGGTGGCCATTCACAGCCGTGACTGGGAGAGGAGTATCAAGGGGTTCCCCGGCAATCCCCAGTTGTTCAGCTAGCTCCTCTCGCATAATGTTTGCATCGGAACCAGAGTCAATAAATGACTCTGGTTCATTTATTGACTCTGAGTCACACACACACACACACACACACACAGGAGTGAGTTTGGCCCGGCCAAATTGCATGGGTCCAGGGTCCGAGCGGTTCCCCGGAACCTCCGCCCAGAACCCATTAGTATATATTTACATACATGAGGAAGGGTTAGGCTCTCTACTTTTTACAGTAGCCCAGAGTGGACATACTAAACATCTTTTGAGTTTCAATGACAACTGAAGTTCTACCATAGGTTCTCCTCCATGTTCAGAAGGGTGAGGATGAGGTGATGGATACAACATGCATCTTCACTTCTAGGGGTCATCAAATCTTACACACTGCCCCTTTTAAAAACATTGTGACTTTATTTTGATCGAGTGTGCAAATGCATATATTGCACGAGAAGAATTCCAGTTAATTAATCCCAAGTAATGCTTCTACTGGGAAATATTGCGTGGAATCTCATTTATATGTGCAGCCGATGTCTCTGCACAACTCCTCTCTCTGTCTCTCTCTCTCTTACTCCCACATTGAATTAAATGTGCGGTTTCGTGTCAATTAACAAGAGCCCAGGGAGGAGGACATCTAATCATTGTTTCTGAAAACAATCTACAAAAGACAGATTGTGCTGATATGAGAGGGAGAATATTCATCTCTGTGATGTAAAGAAAAAGCCCAGAGGCTCCTGTTTATCTTATTCGGTGCATTACGCTGCTGCTTCTCGTCTTTCGGGAAAATGAAATTATAAAGTGCTGCAGTTTGACTCGTATATGGAGTCAGATGTTAGAGGTGTGGAGATGGACCGATTAAGTTTAGTTTTCACGCTTACTTTTAAATACCGCAGCTTTACCGCAGCAATGTCTTTCTTTCAAACCATTTGCCTTTGAATGAAGCCGATATAGTGGCTGCAGAGGAACCAGTGCTGAGGAGATTCTGGGGCCGATGCGACCTTTTCATCACTTTCATCATCATTTTCCAAAATGGCCCCCGTTTTGTCTCCCCAGTGTTCACTTCTGCCCCTTTTCCACCAAAACTGGTTCCAGGGCTAGTTCTGGGCCAGTGACTGACTTAGCACCGGTTCATTGCGTTTCCACCAACTTGTTGCTGGTCTACAGCCAGGGTGAGGGTTGGAGCGGGGCTGTAGTGATCAATATTACATGTGTAAAACACGCGGACAATGCTTAAAAAATACAGTCTATAGCGCAGGGGTGTCAAATTCAGTTTCACCGAGGACCACATCAGTGTTATGGTTGCTCCCAAGGGGCAAGTTTTAATTGTGGGACTAAATGTAATTACTGCCTAACATATTATAACATAACTGTCTTCAGACTTGATTATCATTTATTCAAGTTACAAATGTTGTATATACATTTCCATACAGGTTACAGCTGTAAACACACTAAATATGTTATGGTACACATAAATAGTGGCATGTGTAATTAAGTACAGTTCATGGGCAATGTATGCTTTAGACTTTTATTTTTAGACAATCATATGGCTTTACGCTCATAAAATGACCTTGCGGGCCACATTTGGCCCACGGGCCACAAGTTTGACACGTGTAGTCTATGGCGACTGCCAGCACGTCAGCGCGATGTAATGATGATACTGATGATGAATGAGATGCTTACGGGAAACAGAGGAGGGAACTCGAGCGGCAGCAATCATTACTGGGGCAGCGCTCATTACAGGAGGAGCCGCCTTCCGCTGGAATGTGACAGACCAGTCGCCCAGTTTATTAATAAACGAATAAGTATTATGGGGAACAGATGAAGGAGCTGGAGCACAGTGGGCAATCTAAGAAAGAAATCTTCCTGTTCAATCGACGTTATACTGTGACGGAATGACCTGGTACTGACTTGGCGGAGGGGCAACCTCTGGTGCAGACGGATGAAGCACAATAGGAAGTGAAAAAAACGTGTAGTTCATAGAGTAACCACTGGGGGCTGACTCCAAAAGGGTGCAAACCTCCATAGACTCCCTTGTTAAAATGTGAACATCTTTAAAGTCTGGCACAAACTTCGGTCACATGTTTTCCTGTGACAACTGTACGAGGGGTGGAATATTTTCCAACTCGATTATTTTCATTTGATCAATGTTTGAAATTTCCCATATATAAGGGCGTGGCTTCTTGACCGACTGCTGGGCCGACCTGGCACGTACTGCGGGTGATGTGACGGCGCCATGAGGCACAGCTCTGTGTGTGTTCCGCCTCTTTGCCCGTTTTGAGGAGGAAGTAGGAGGAGTTAGGATTCGGCGGGATGGCTTTGAGGGACTTGCCCACGATTTGCTTAGAATGCGCTCAGCAGAAACCAACAGGTGACGTCACGGACGCTTCGTCCATCTTTATATACGGTCTGTGGGGTGGACACACTCACACAGTCACTCACATATGGACTTTATATTGTCTGTGTCTGAGTGCTCACTTTGTGAGAGAATATGAGGCAGAGAGAGAAAGAGGGGGGAGGCTGATAAGAGAGATGAAAGCTGCGGCAGAGGGAATAAACTGCTCTTGAAGTCAAATGTGGAGATCAGTAATGTGCCTCTCTGTGGTGATTAAGAGGTCCCGGGGTGGACGGAGCGGTGGCAGGCCCCCGGGGTTAGTTTGGTGGGGGCCAGGATCAAGGCCGCGCTGACATCTCCCCAAATTCTTTTTCACCCCAACTCAATTTCCAGGTGGAAGGGTTCAGCACTCTTGGCTCCCCCTCGCTGCGATGCACACTCGCAGAGACCCCACTACAAAGAGAGCCGATGGTCATTATCACCCATGAGTGCACTGCAGGGTTTCGAGGGTCTCCTCTAGACGTCTCCGAGCACCAGTGTCTGAGTAAAGCCGTTTGCTTGTAGCTCCTCCGATTGTTTCCAGGGTCTCCTTAGCTTTGTCAGGTTTTTGACAGAGACAGTATATAAAGATGGACGTAGCATCCGCATGGTTTTGAGGAAAATTGTGGGCGAGTCCCTTGTCACCATCTTGCCGAAATCCTAACGCCTCCTACTCCCTGGCTCGTTCAAACGTGGGCAGAGATGCGGGTTGACTCGTGGTGCCCCCACCTCATCTACGCTACGTGCCATGTCGGCTCTGGTCCACACCCTTGATGTTAATGTTGATAAAACCAAAAATAAGTACGTTTGAAAAAGTTTGAAAAAACGTTCACAGTTGTCATGGGAAGGATGTGACTGGTTGAGACCAAATTTGTTTGTACCAGACTTTAAACATGTTTCATTCACCCCTAAAGTTGACCATTTTAACATGAGAGTCTATGGGGATTTCCTCCCTTTTGGAGCCAGCCTCAAGTGACCATCCTGTGAACTGCATGTTTTTTCACTTCCTATCGTGCTTCATCCGCCGGTACTGGAGGTTGCCCCTCGGTGTATGCATTGAGAATTCCACTTCATCCTGATAGATAAAGGGAATCAAACATTAGGAGGATCATATTGTAGATTGAACAAATGTGGATCTAGTATGATGTAATTCAAGCAACATGCTCTACCTAATGTCTCTTAGTGGACCGGCCAATCTCTGAAGCAGCCACACGGCCTGGCATAGATCATTCAATTTGTGTATCTAGTATGTTGTCGATTGGATGGGACCGGACACATCTTGCTCATTCGTGTCACTGATATTCAGTGCAAACTGGCCTAGCGAGCTTTAGTGGAGTGTAGGATGTAGAATAATACCTATATAGATCATCATTGTGACAGCATGTTTCCAAACAGTGGACTTTCCAATTCATAGGAGAAAAGAAAAAAATCAATCAAATAATTTGAATTAAATTACTTATGTATTTTATATATATATATATATATATATATATATATATATATATGTATATATACATATAAGTGTATATAATTATATACTCTGAAATATATTTCATTGTATTTTTGCCATATAATGGCCTTATATGTAACAATTCTCTAATTTCATTTAGCAGACTCATTTTTCTAAAGTAGCATAGATCTGAGGGTGAATGGAGAGGCTGGGGATTGAACCCATGACCTCATGTATTTTAACTCTTACTGTTGCACTACAGCCTATTTGACCAGGTCTAAGTCTGCATGAATGGAGAAAATCAACTTGCATCAATATATGATAGTAAATTGTCCATGTAGCTTTATACCTGATTCACATAAGATCTTGGTCAATATCTGATTTTGGCTCCTCAACAAACTTCATCCTTGCAGGCTAATATGTTTACCTCCAGTTGGAGGTTTTATGTAATGTTAACACTGCATGATGATCTCAATCTTTGGTAGGAGTGTGGGTGTTTATGCTCGTGTCTTTCTGTGCACTACCTGCAGAGGGCCGGGAGTTGGGAGGATGCCCATCACCTCAGCATGAAAGGACAAACTGTTTCACACACACAAAAATACAGACTCGTTTACAAATGTGTACCCAACAATGACATACTGACAATTTCACGAATTTATGACCACCTCAATATTTAATTTTGTTTTTCCCATTAATGGATTAATGTTCTCCTGCATGTTCAGAAGGGTGAGGGAGAGGTGATGGATGCTACATGGAACTTCACTTCTGGATGTCACCAAATCTTACACATTGCACCTTTAACTGTAGGTGGCAATGATACCATTTCACAGATAGAAGAAAATCTTTGTTTACATATGCTAATGAACATGGCAAAACCCAAGTGCAACACCGGCTACATGAAATATAGATTTTCTTATTTTGGGTCGCGGGAGGTGGGTCCCGAAGCAAGAATCTACACGTCGCCATGGCAATACCATCTGGACGAAGTTGAGTCTGTTGTACATACTGTATGCTCGTCAGTAGGGGGTGGGGAAGGCTTTCAATCCCTTTCCATTTTGGTCTCTATAAGTGAGAGCAGTCTCTTTCGCTCTCTTGCAGTTCCAGCAGGTTTTCAGCTTTATTATATACCAGTGTTTAGGTAATTGTACGTTTAGCTGAGGAGGTACAATGATCATCAGAAGCCACATTCTCTTCCATTGTTAGAACATCCAACAGCCACAGCATGCGACAGAACCACTGTACATGTGAAGAGCTCTCTAGTAACAACACAGTCCATAGCACTTTTCATTGCATTCCCATGTTCACATCCACAATCACAGAGAGAGTTTAGTTTAAAAAGAAAAAAAAAAGTCTGCTCTGGAACTCACCAAGTTGCTCACTTTCAGTCTGTGAAAATGCTGATGTCGTGTGAATGAAAGGCCAAAACTCCAAAAAGACGAAAAAAAGCAGAATCAGCAAAAAAAAGAAAGAAATGCT
>JAFBJT010008080.1:13006-33688 GCA_016785325.1 Chascanopsetta lugubris
CGGGCGTGTGTGTTTTGAAAGTAAAAAATAATGACTGATGAAGAGTGACGGAGCAGATGGTTAAAACTGCAAAGTGCTATCCTACATTAGTGAAACTGGTACGTGGCGTCTTACATTAACTTGAGGCCGGGCTCTCCGGTCCTGCTGCTCATCTAAAGTGCTGCCGCAGCGGCGAACGGCTCCGCTGATTGTGAGCGAAAGGAACAGCACAAAAACATATTGTGCTCGGATCCCCTCTTTTCAAAATTGTTTTGATTACTCTCTCGCATGTCCTCAACTCTACCCCCGACGTCTCCGATGCACGAGGATTGAATGAAATGCTGGTTCGCTCTGAACCCAATTGCTGTCAACTCCATTTAGGTTCTTTGCCCAAAACCTTGTTAATAACGTGTGGTAGTGGAAAACAAAGAGCCAAGTGGCAACCTCCGGGGGGGCTGACGGATGAGGCCAGTGCTGAGGTGGAAAAACCTGCAGTTCACAGGGTGGCCACTTGAGGCTGGCTCCAAAGGTGAGTCAATCCCCCTGGACTCCCATGTCAAAATGGTCAACTTTAGAGGTGAATGAAACATGTTCAAATAATGTCAACGAAATCTTGCACGCTACACCTTTAAACATCCATCATCAATGAACCACTGAATTCAAAATTCTGCCAAAGGCAACTCAATACACAACTCAAACACCTGACCCTCTGACTCACATGCATTTGAATGATCTCTCTGAGACGAACCTGATATCAAAGACCTGCTGCGTGCAGCTGCAGAGATGAACGCCTCCGTACTCCTCAACGTTTCAAGCTCAGTGAGCGAAACCACATTCCCAGTTCACATCACACCGGTGGATTCAGCCCGACCTGAGAGTTGGTTGGGATTGAATAGATTACACACCCGACCGGCCACAGTGAGCACCGGCGCCACAGCAGCGCCAGAACCACTCACTTCTGATCACTCGCTAAATCACCGGAGGTTTACTACCTTTCCTCCATGCTTCCTAATCACCCGCTACATCTTTAATTTAAATGGCTGACACTCCTCTTCCTGCACGTGCCTTTATCCAAAGTCCAATGGGGAATGAGTCCGGAGGCTTTAAAAGTCCCACGTGGGTTAAAGTCTCATTTACGGAATTCAACCCCGTCATGAGAAGTTAGGCGGGAAGTGTGGAACACAACTCTTGTGTTTAACTGATACACCGTACGTAAAGATGGACGTAGCATCCGTGACGTCACCAAAAGATTTCTGCAGAGCGCCTAACTCCGCCTACTTCCTGGTTCGTCCAAAAATGGACAAAGAGCGGAGCACAGGTAGAGCTGGGGTGGGCCCATGGTGCTGTTGCTGCATCTGGAGAACAATCAAGAGGCCACGCCCCTTAAAAATGCACAATTTCAAACCTTGATAGAATATAAATAAGTGAGTTCGAAAAACACTTGTCTCCCGTACAGTCTAATTCTAACATGGGGGTCTATGGGGATTGACTCGCTTTTGGAGCCGGCCTCAAGTGGCCACTCTGTGAACTGCAGGGCTTGCTGCTTGGTTTAACCACACAATGTTGTTGTGACTGAAATAAAAAAAACAAGAACATATTGTCTTTCACTTAATCCAATTGGGACTCACCTCACATCCCCAATGTCTCTCTCCTCATCAGCTTTCCTTCCCCCTCAGCGTGGATTTTAAATTCCTATTTGTCGCCGCTGATCTTTGTCGGCATGGAAACGATCACTGGAAAAGATTATGGCCTCGCTCGGAGCGATTTGGATTCGGGACCCCAAAAAATAAGAAAAACACTATCTGATATGCCGGAGATTGATGGACAAGATTTCATGCAGCAAATTTTATGAATATTTTCTTGTCTTGCACTCTGGAGACTTCATCCCCGCCCGAGTGGAAATAATAGAAAAGAGGTCACGTCCATGAACTGACTCAAAATGTTTTCCATCACTTTTCTCTCACTCTTTTGATTCCTTTCGAACATAAGAATACAATGTGTGTCCTTCAGCAACTTATTTTTTTATTCTATTGAGGTTTGAAACTGCGAATAATTAAGGGGCGTGGCCCCTTTGGGTGAACCCTGATGCGTTCTGTCGATGCTGCGACAGCACCGTGTGCGCCACCCCCCACATCTACCTATGCTCCGCCTCTTTGCCTGTTTTTGGATGAACCAGGATGCTTCCTGCGCCTTGGCAGACGCTCCCTGAGCTGCTCGATTATTCTGCGTGAGAAATGACCAGCGAGGGGAAAATTAAAGAGAAGAAGAAGAAATGACAGAGGGAGGTGACGCGAGTGCCCGATGGGAACGGCTTCATTTGAATTGGAGAAGAGGCTGCGCGGAGTTTAAGCAAGAGAGGCAAACATGAATGGCGCGCGCACACACACACACACTTTTCAATTTTTTCACTTAAGCACCTTCCTATGTGAATGTTACATCTAAGATGAAAAGACGTTATTTTCATATTTTCCCCTTGGACATTTTCACGAACTGTTCAATCATGCCATGGAATAATTCCTATGACGCCACTTAAAGGTGCAGTGTGTAAGATCTCTGTCATTTTTCTCGCTTCGAAAGATAATACAAAACGGTTACACACTGACATTTTCATGAATTTATAATCACCTAAATATTTTATTTTTTCCCCCTTACCCCAAAGGAGCCCGTTATTATATATTTGCATGAGGAGTGGGTCCTCTCTATGGGGGCCACCATGTGTTTACGGTGGCCCAGACTGGACATATTAAACATCTTTTGAGTTTTAATGACAACTGAAGTCGACCATAGGTTCTACTCCGTCTTCAGAAGGGTGAGGGTGAGGTGATGGATACAACATGCAACTTCACCTCTAGAGGTCACCAAATCTTACGCACTGCACCTTTAAAAGACGCTCAGCCTCGATACAGTGGGTGTGAGCATTACAGCCTCAGCGTGGCAGAAATCCCACTTGCTCCCACCTCCACGTTTCCTTCCCTCCTTCCTTTCTTCCCTCCACAGGTGACTTTCCCTCATATCAGCCCCCTGCTGAGTTGACAGGAAGCAGACAATGTCATTAAAAACACACTGCAACTGCCGTGGGGGCGGGTGGGGGGTGTGTGTGGGGGCCGGGGGCGGGGCTGTGTGTGTGTGTGTGTGGGGGGGGGGATGCTAAGTGTCTTGAGATCTGCCACTTAATGTGACAAGGGCATTTCAACACCTGACACACAGAGAGGAGACTCCCTCCTTCATCCAGCCGCTGCTCCACAGGCCACGCTGAGAGTGTTACCTCCAAATGCTCTTCAGGCCTTGATTGAACTCTTAAAGGTGCAGTGTGTACGATTTCGGTCATTTTTGCCACTTCTAAAAAGATTACAAAACATGTACATACAGACATTTTCATGAAATTCTATTCACCGAAATGTATAATTTTTTTTCCCCATTCCCCTGAATGAGCCCCCGATTTACACGAGGAGCGGGTCTTCTCTTCGGGGACCGCCATGTTTTTACAGTAGCTCAGAGTGGAGGTTTTAAGTCGACCATAGGTTCACCTGCTCAGAAGGGTGAGGTGATAGATGCGACATGCAACTTCACCACTAGATATCACCAAATCGTACACACTGCACCTTTAAGCTGCAATAAACAATCTCACCACTAGTTGTCGTTAAATCCTGTGCTCGTTATAACTCCCATCTTTGCCTCTTAAAATGCCTGAAACCGCATTGGCTATATTTTGCTTCCTGTCCCATTTGCTACCATGGAGGGGATAGGATTTATGACCTGTATCAGCCACTGGGGGGTGCTAGAGACGCTTTGGGTGGGTTCAATTTCGGGGAAGGGCCACATCATCAATCTTAAAATGTGTTTATCCTGCAATTTCACTGGATTTTGAGTGGATGCTTTCATCCAAAAGCGCCAAACATCTGAGGGTGGATGGACAGAGGCCGGCAATTGAACCCATGACCTCATGCATTCACATTGCATGCACCCACACCATTGTGCGTGTGCATCAAAGCTTTGGTGACACTGACCATTTGAAAATGCAACTACGGCAATAAGGACTGTGTGTACAGCACAACCACGAACAGTGCCACAGGTCTCGGTGGCCCTTGTGTCCAAAGAATTCGTAATTTTGAAAGTTGGCATGAAAAGTCATTGAGAGAACAGTTTCCATTCAGATGTGAACGGTTTACATTCACAATTCTGTTGCGCAAACCTCTTTACACGTCGAATCCACAAACCAACAGAACTCAAAGGCCTCAGAATGCCAGGGGCCTGAACCGGTGACCTTCTGGTCCAAAGACAGCCTTCTGTGGTATCTCCTGAGCAAACAGCCGTAACCTTTGTTACAGTCGCTGACGGAGAGTATCTCACATTCCGCCCACGGCAACACATGACAGTCATTCCTCGGGTTCTGCAGCAGCGGAGGACATCTCCTTGGTTACCGGTGGTTAACAGGAGGGTGGCTTTTACCGCTGTATCTTCACCGCGTGGACAGACGTATAGAAAACCCACCATGTGCTTTGCCATCCTTATTCTTACACGGCGAACAAAGTGAATAGCTGATTGCATTCGAATACATTTGTGGAATCAAAGACTCTGTGATTTCCTTCTCAAGTGTGATATGGTATTTCTCGCGCTGGAATAACAAAAAGCCTTTATGCGTCTCTGGAGCGTGCACACACCCACCTACACTTGTTGCTGTAATGATCGGTGCGGTGCGGCGGCAGCGGCCCCGGCACATCTACAGTTCCTCGCTCAGGGCGGATTATTTGAGAATGACGGCACGACGCTGATGTTTTTAAAAGGGATCTGAGCGTATCGCTCCTCGGAGGCAGCGGCAGTAGCAGCAGCAGCAGCAGCAGCAGCAGCAGCAGCAGCTCCATGGGTGTTGTGGTGTATTTGTTTGCTTGTCATGTATGATCAGAGCGGCACATGCCTCCTTCAGAGGATGCACTGATGTCTGAATTTCGGCTGCGCTCCGACTCCTGAGGGAGTTTACTGAGCCCGCGTCGGTATAGCGCGTTTTAAGCTAGCACATTGACTTCGGTGTAGGTTTACCGAAAACGAAACCCGTGCGGCTCATCGCCCCTGGGCCCTAAACCCCCCAAAACAAACCACAAATGTGGAGGTAAGCAGTCTGTCGCTAGCATCATGTGCTAACTGCGCGATTCACGGCCCGCGCATCCGCGCTAACAGCCCTGCCTCGGCGACACAAACACCTCCGGCGGAAGCCTACGTTGCCCGGTGACGCTCGCTCCCAATCTGGGTCATGGCACCAAACCGACCGTTATGTCCACTGCGCGGCTCCACGTCCCACATGGATCGGGAACGTGCAAACGAGCCGGCAGCTGACACAGGGTTCACATATGCTAGACGGGAGGCTAGAACCAACAGGCGGTCGCCTCTGTTGCCAGCTCACCCTCTGCCTCCCATTGCACATGTTGACACTCCGAGATACAGCCCGTGCCCACGCACCCAACGTACAGTCAGCTGTCTGCGGCGCTTTCCCTGATACGCGACGTCCTGATGGACGCACGTGTTTTGGTTGCACAGCTGTCGACGGCAGCGAGGGGGGGGGGCGGCGGTGGGGGGGCGGAGCGAAGCCGATCACCGTTGAAAAAGTGGGCATCAACGCCTTCTAACTGACCTCAAAGCGCTGCTGCGGGAGGCTGAGACGCGGGCTGGGTTATGGCTGCCGTCACCTGACGCTGCTTAGCATAAGTCAAGAGCCCTTCCTCGTTTGAGCCCCAATCGGAGTTAACCACGCTCCCCGAGTCGAATAAGGCGCTGGCAGTCGCTTTGCATAGCACACACGCTTTGATGCCCCTCTCATCTGTATCACTGCAGGACAGGAATTGAGTTTCTTCTGGAAAATAGACCCACGCTGCCCCGCTTTCATGTTTGTCAACAGCCCCCACAGATATCACAACTGCAGGATACCGCCGGTTTTCGGGGGCGCCACGTTCTCCGGGAGAGGAGCTCGCGCGCCGGTGCGCCGAGGCCCTTCGCTTTTGGAATTTGATCAGTAACTTATTCTGTCACGCAACTCGGAAGAAGCATCACAGGCGGAATTCACTCTGACCTCCCTCAACGGGCACCGGGATTCACGCATTTGTGAGGATGTCGAGGACCGAGCGGGTTGTAACATCTTGAACTGTGCTGAATGAATAAAAACTGATTTGCCGGGAAGCTTTGTTGCCTCACCTGTCGACACCTCTTCGGCTGCGCCTTCTGACACGGGCTCTATGAATAAGAATGCTTTGACTTTGACTCAGATGCACTGGAATAAATCCCTTTATGAGCTGTAAAGAAAACGACAACATACTATATCTCCATTTCCTCGTGTTCGTAAGTTTAAGCTCCTGAATACGAATGAGGCCGTGTTGCAGATTCGGGGGTCACAGTCTGCGCCGCAGTGATAAGGGGATGGAGCGCTATTAGGGTTTCACCGACACATGAGCTCGACCTACTGCAAGTCAGTGTTAGCCGACGATCAGGACTTCTGACATGTCATTAAATGGTCCGTATCCATACGGCAGAGCTTTATCAGGACCCCTCAAAGCACTTTGCATTCAGCCGGATGTTCACACTGTGTGCATCCATGTGGGGCGCTTTGTATTCGGGGGTAAATGGGACAACGCAGGGTTCAGTCTCTTGCCCAAGGACAACTCAGTATACGGAGTGGGAGGAGGTGGGATTCAAACCCCAGACCCAACCCAGGGGTGTCAAACTTAGGTCAGGGGCCACAGACGGCGAAAATGTGTCGGCCCGACCGGCAAAGTCATAGCATAATGACCTATGAACAACAACAACTTCAAATGCTTCCCTTTGTCACAGCTGCGGAACTATTTCAATAACTTTACAGTAGCCCTAAATGGACAAACTAAAGACGTTCTGAGCTCCAGTGAGAACTAACCCAGGTTACCAAGGGTTCTCCTGTGCTTAAAGGGGAAGGTTGGGGCTACAACGTGGAACTTCGCCGCCAGATATCACTGACTCCAGGTCTCTAAATGTCACATCCTTGGTTCATCCAGAGATTAAACTTCAGCCGAATCAGGCCAGTCACTCCACCGACTTCCAAAGTTCCTCTCCCACTTATTTATTTCCCCGAGTCTGAGTCAGTCACCGTGCAGACGACTTCAAAGGCGGCAGAGGGTCCCGGGTGGATTCCCCTTAATCACAACATAAAGTGAGAATCGTACAAGGGTTCGTTTCCCGCTGCATCATCACTTCAGCTGGGATGGAACACAGCCACTTTCTAATTACTGAACTGTGCCGCTAATGTTCTATGTTTGGTACAGTCGTTCTGTTCTGAGGGAGGCCGCTTTACTACTGTAAACTCATTCCAGTTCCGTTCTGGTGAAGTGTCTTTATGATCAACTTGACCTTTGACCTTGAAATATGCCGTTTCATCATATCACATGTCCGTCTCATCCAAAATACTCTACAGCACCTTGGCAATTTTTCCCACTGCCATCTGATTACAGACTGTAATAAATAATAATAATAGTAATAATAATTGTAATAATAATAATAATAATAATAATAATAATAATAATAATAATAATAATAATAATAATAATAATAATCATAATAATAATGACAATAATAATAATAATAATAAACTATCAAAAAGTTAGATCAGAATATTCTACATTCATCTGTTATGTTATGATTAGATATATTTCATAATAAACTGTAATAATTCAAATGAAGAATACATACAAATAAAATAGGTATAATTACAATAATAGTGAAAATAATAATAATAATAATTAATAATTAATAATAATAATAATAATAATAATAATAATAATAATGATGATAATAATAATAATAATAATACTTATTATTATTATAATAGACATGATGAATTACTAAGTAAAAATAATCAATATTGATACCAATAATAATACTGAATCTGTGTCATAAGGAGGAAGTGGCTCTGTTCGAATTCCTCTCCAGACTTGACTCCCTCTCCCTCTCCCCCTCCCCCTCCCCCTCCCTCTCCCTCTCCCTCTCACCCACATACTCATTTCTTCTTTTACGCCTTTAGGAACCATCTGAGTGTCACTTCTTCTTCTTTCCAACTTTTATTGCTGCACTTTTATTATATTTCATTCCTTATCCCTCTCACTCTGACCCTCATCGTTCCGCTGATCACGTAACCAGGCTCTCACCCCGTGTGCATGTTTGTGAGCAAAATAACTCTCAGAGATATGACAAAACCAGCCAGCTATCCAGACGGTTATTGTTTGGAACTGCTGGGGTCAAAGGTCAGCGTGGAGGTCAACAAGAATATGGCCTTTAAAAAGAAAAAAAGGGATGTTTTTCTATGATAGGGCTGGAAATAATGGAGCAGTCTATAAAAGCCTGTGTCCCTCCGAATACAAGCTCCCCGCTTCATATGTTGTGTTGTGAGTGTATTCATGAATAAATCACAAAGTCAATGACATCATGCATGGTTTAAAAAAAAAAAAAAATAGGCAGTTTTCCAGAGCTCTGGAGACTGGATGGTCAGAGACGACTCTTCTTTTTCTAAAGCTTAGTAACTTCAGAGTTTGTGTTGACGACGAGAGAAATTCAATGTGTGTGAGTTTACATAGTGCAGTTATAGATGTAGGTATCATTTGAACTGAAATTGGATTCTGCAAAGATAGATGATGGGCTAAACACACAGAGAGAGAGAGAGAGAGAGAGAGAGAGAGAGGAAGAGGAAGAGGGAGAGTGCTCGGTGGCAGCAGCTGACTGAGGTAGACGGTTCAGAGACGTGCCAGCACCCTCTCTGAATATGTGAGTGAGGGAGTCTGGTCCAAAGCGAAATATAGAACAAACCAGACTCTTGTGAGAGATATGCGCTTCTGGCCTGCGCGACCATCCAGTGATGCATGAGCGCAGGACTCTGCAGTCTCACGCCATCGCCATGTGGCGCGGGGATTCCAGCCACTTCACACGCCACATAAAAAAAAAAAGAAAAAGGTAAAGGGTCACGCCCACCAAGTTGCCTTGTGATGTAGAATGAGCGGTGGCGGTCAGACATATGGAGAAAAGTTGCCTGCTAAGTTCAGAGATGTCCTTGTGTTGTACTTTTGAATTTTCATGAGTTGGCCAATCAGAAAAAAAAGCATTTGGCTGTAACCGGGCAAATTCCTTGATCCTGCTGTACAACATGGATGCGCCAAGTGGCCAAACTGAGATTTGTTTTTACCCTCATCATCTAATTTACTCAGATTTTCCTCCATTTTAAATCAGGACATTGATATAATGTGTTTGTTTTTACATGTTTCCAATGATCTACAAGAACTATATTGTGTGGTTCAGATGGGCGGAGCCGCGGAGGGATACGATGAAAGGTGATGAGATCCTTTGAGGCTGCGAGTGGGTTCTACATGTTGGACAATAAAAGTGCTTAAAACGCAGATTCATGCAAAAATTAAAGACATAGTTTTATGGGTTGATGACCCATAATGGCCACTAGGGGGGTGTGGGAGACACTTTGGCGTCACTTCTGGGGAGCTGCTACAACAACACAACAACACTGCCCCTGGTGGACGTTTCATACTTCAGACTCTGAGCTCCAGCTCTCACCTCATTCACGGCGCCGACACGTCCTGATTTCTTGTTTTCCCCCCTCGCTCTCTCGCCCTCTCGCCCTCCTCCCATTTGCTCGTCACCTCTGACAATGCGGCCCGCGATCTAAAGACTTCATAAACCTGATGATGTCGTCTCTTCTGAAGAGGAGAGAGAAGAGAAAAAAAGGCCGAGAGAGTGAGAGGAGAGGAGTCATTTCCCAAGCTGACAGAATAGCAATTTCTCCCGTGTCATGTATATAACATCAATGTCACTCACATAGAAAAGCGGCTGTCTCCCAGAAGCCTTTGCTGTATCCACACACACACACACATACACACACACACACAGTGTATTAAGTATACGTCGAGGGTCTGGAGGCCCGGTGGGAACGCATGAGGCTTTTTACATCCATTACAGTGGGTGATGGATCACTTAAGCGCTCGTCTTTATTTGGCCGTTCCTCCATTCTGTGTCTGTTACTGCCGGTGGAGGCCGTCGCACCGTTCATCTCCACTAACATCACCTCCTCCATGAGGATGGGATCCTTCCTACACATACATGCCAGAGCCTGATCCGATGGAGCGAGGAGACGTCATGTGGACATCATCGAGCGCTGAGGGGGAGTGGTCGTAAAGCCCCGCCCCCCCCCCCCCACTTCCTGTTTGACCTATAGTCATCAGAAAAATAAAAAAACTTTATTTTTTATTTTGTATACGGGACATATTGAACATCCTTCGAGTTTGAGTGACGTCTGAAGTCGACCACAGGTTCTCCTGCATGTTCAGGAGGGTGAGGGTGAGGTGATGGATACAACATGCAACTTATACCTCTAGAGGTCATCCAATCTTACACACTGCACCTTTAAGTGGCATGAGCGTACTTGACCATCCGCTCACATAAAACCCATTTGCAGCTGAGAACATACAGTACATATATAAACTCATTCAATTGTGCATTCAATGTGATAATGCAATAAAACTAATACCCTGAAAGAATTGATATCGTTTTAATATTTACTTTTGCCGTTTAAACCTCACTATATATATATATGCAACGTATATACTGTAAATCAGGGGTGGGTGGTGGAGGGGGGGGCTTTTTCTTTATCGAGAGCCGTTTAAATTTTAAAACATCCTTTGCGGCGAGCTGCACTGAATTATTGAAAACACACATCAGACTAGCTTCTCTAATGTGAGGCCTGGTGATGCCTCTTCCTCTCAATGTATCCAAAGGGGGCGGCACCACTCCGAATGTCAGAGTATGCTCATGTCAGAACACTGCATTTCATTCATATATATATATATATATATATATATATATATGTATACTTATTTAAGTGTATAGAAGGGTCTTTAAGAAAAACAGAAACATATATAATGTGCAGAAACCAACATGTATAAAAAGCCATATAAATATAGCATATAGTGATTTAACCTTATAGGGGAGGGAAGATACAAGGGGGATTCAATGGTTGCAGTACCCAACTTCACCACCGGAGGCTCAAGCCTCCTTGCAACCCTGTTATCTCCACACTGCATCACCCATGCATGATCATCTTGCATCATCACTCGAGTGATTACATCACTCTGGGTTGATACTGTTCATTTACTCTCAGCTGTGGATTAGTTATCAGTCATTGGATGATCTAATGTTAGTCATGATAATAATTAGAGTTATTCCCCACATGTGTGTCTTTGAAGTAGAGGATGATGATGATGAAGAAACCAACATGTATAAAAAGCCATATAAATATAGCATATAGTGATTTAACCTTATCGGGGAGGGAAGACACAAGGGGGATTCAATGGTTGCAGTACCCAACTTCACCACCGGAGGCTCAAGCCTCCTTGCAACCCTGTTATCTCCACACTGCATCACCCATGCATGATCATCTTGCATCATCACTCGAGTGATTACATCACTCTGGGTTGATACTGTTCATTTACTCTCAGCTGTGGATTAGTTATCAGTCATTGGATGATCTAATGTTAGTCATGATAATAATTAGAGTTATTCCGCACATGTGTGTCTTTGAAGTAGAGGATGATGATGATGAAGATCTATGGGGATGTTGCCACTGACCAATTTAATTATAAGGGGCCACATTTGTTACAATAGGAGATGGTGTGCATATCAGATTCAGTCAAATCGCTACACTCTAGTAACACATTGTTACAATAGTATGTAAATGTAAAAATGTATTTTAAAATATCTATACAATAGTATAGATATTTTTAATGACAATGATAATAATAATGATAATAATAATAATGATAACAACAACAATAATAATAATAATAATAATAATAATAATAATAATAATAATAATAATAAAACTTTATATTTAAATTATAAAACAAAGATATAATAAGAATACAAAAACACACTTCATTATTATTATGGTTTCCTCACTCATTCTGTGCCTTTGTATATAAAATCAGATTTCCAGCGTTTGCTGTGACCCTTTGCTCCGTGTGATTTCACCTCCGCTCGGCAATCCAGCCACGCCTCAGCCCCGCCCATCGTCAGGGGTGCGGGGTCAGATCAGGGGAGGGGCGGAGCCACAGCGTGAATCGCTGTTTACACGCAATGTTGTTGAAGCCCGACAACCACAACTCACCAAAGTCAGAGATGTTCCAGGTCCTCTCCCCCGGCGGCCGGCAGATAAACAAGCTGAAAAGTTGAAAATTGGCAGGCTGCTGCTGCGCTGGGTGGACCCGCAGAGATTGGATGTGCCGGTTAACTGCTGATGAGAACGCAGGGAAGCAGATGACCTCGACTGGAAAACCAGCTGATGGTCTTGATAGAGGTGAGGCTTCAGGAGGCTGGAGAGAGAGAGAGAGAGAGAGAGAGAGAGAGAGAGGGAGAGAGGGAGGGAGGGGAGAGAGGAGAAATCAGAGTGTTGCTCTAAAAGCTCCCAGTTAGAACGAGAGTCTGGCTCCACAACCTGACAATGGTGTTCGGGAGATTGGGCCTTACACAGGACGGAGCGGCGAGGGGCAGCGAGGAGCAGCTGGTGGGTAATCAGGACCATGGCGGGCAGGTGAGGTGAAGGTGATGCGGCCCAGAGTCATCCTGAGGCACGGGGAGGCCAGCTGTGACACTGTGCACGACAAAGGCACATCAGCGCAGGGACTGTGCTCAGTCAACTGGATAATCTATTGATACATGCATGAGTATTTATCTGGTTATTCATTTATTTATTTATTTATGTATTATTTTTTGCATAAACATGGCAAAAGCACATGGAGGAGAATCCACATTTGAATTTGAATCTTCATTATTTTACAGGTGGTGGGGGACCTTTTTTTTTGCATAAATAATTTCAATCTCATACAATATGTATTTTGTAAAAAGAAAGAATATATATATATATATACATATGCAGATATATATATATATGCAGATATATTAGTATATCTTTTTTTCAAATCATTTTCATTGAATAAATTATTGATATTTTATTTATGATTTGATTAAAGACAAAATAGCATTTTTCAGCCTTACAACAGAATATTACAGACGTGTTCAAAGTCAGAGCATGTTTGTATTCGGACGTCGTGTCCATCACAAAGACTCAAAACAGGGTCTGAGGTCAGGACCACAATCTGAGTGGTGGGGCCTCTGAGAGGATGAGTGAGTGAGGGGGGCGTGGCCTGTGGATGGCCCAGCAATCATCACCACCCTCGGGGTTAAAGTGTGGATGGGGGGGAATACTTACGAAAACATGCAGCAGAGCGCCTGTCACTCCGTCACGTCAGCAGTTTAGCGTTTTCGAGTTCCGAGGATTGTTCTGGGAGGACAGAAGATTTTTCTCTCTCTCGGAGTCTTGGAGGATTTGAGTCGGCGCTTTTTCCGCCTGACTTTAAAGTTGTGTTGCGGGATCACTTTTTTGTACATTAAAGGTGCAGTGTGTACGATTTAATTAGATTGCCACTTCTAAAAAATACCATAAAACAATCACATACTGACATTGAACGATGAATTTATAATCATCTAAACGCACCCCCCCCCCATTAACCTTGAACAAGCCCGTTAAAGGTGAAGAGTGTGCGATTGCAGTTCATTTCCGTCACATTCCTCTGAGATTTAAGGACAACTAAGGGCCACCATAGGTTTGGGGTGATGGACGCAAATCTTGCACACTG
Source organism: Chascanopsetta lugubris (assembly GCA_016785325.1). Classification (NCBI taxonomy): domain Eukaryota; kingdom Metazoa; phylum Chordata; class Actinopteri; order Pleuronectiformes; family Bothidae; genus Chascanopsetta; species Chascanopsetta lugubris. The sequence continues at coordinate 26,686 of JAFBJT010008080.1, forward strand.
CACCTTTAAGTGTGAATATGCTGCGACAAACCTAACAAGGATCATCCATCGTGTCCTCAGTCGACCTACATGCACCTTCACATCTTGTTATCTACCGTTAACATCCTGACCCTGTCGCAGGTAACATGACCTTTGACCCCTGTTGTCCACCGGCAGACTGCCAACAGATGCAACCCTCATTACCCTGCGTGTCTTTGACCTGTCAGGTTAAACATGAGGCGTCGCTGAATGTTGTTAAAATGAAGAATATGGAACAAACACAAACAGGTGGCGACACCGTTAACCCGCAAAGTGCGTCGACGCGATCGCCCTCTTCCACAGGTTCTGACCCGCTGCATATTTGATGAGGAGAAGATGCTTGACTTTTGTTTTCTTGTTGCAGAATGAGACGCTGCTGCATCACATGTTGTCTTATGTTTCCTTTGTCCTTCTCTGTATGAAACAATGACTTTAATGGAACTGGTCTGACGTGGTTACATTTCAAACATGGAGCCAGAAGAGTGAACATAACATCATATTAAGTGATTTGAATATGAGCAAATTCGTAGCTCTCTAGATGATGATGTGAGACCAACCAACCAACCAACCAACCAATCCACCGACCAACCAACCAACCAACCAACCAATCCACCGACCAATCCACCAACCAACCAACCAACCAACCAACCAACCAATCCACCAACCAACCAACCAACCAACCAACCAATCCACCAACCAACCTTCCAACCAAGCAAACAATTGACAAACCAACCAACCAACCAACCAATCCATCGACCAATCCACCAACCAACCAACCAACCAATCCACCAACCAACCTTCCAACCAAGCAAACAATTGACAAACCAACAAACCAACCAACCACCGAACCAATCAACCAACCAACCATACATCCAACCGAGCAACCAATTGATGAACCAACCAACCAACTAACCACCTAACCAATCAACCAACTGAATATTACCAACAAGACAATCAACAGAGGACTACAGTTTTGGAGAACGGTCAAACTCATTCATCTCATTTCAGCAGCTTCCAGATCATTTAAGCCTGAGTTCTGTTGAGTATCTGATGTCGGGTCCAAAGAGGGAAGAGTTGGCTGAGGGTGCCTGTTTTGAACGATGCGATTATTTGAAAAACAAAACAAACAAAAAAAGTGTCACACTGGAGAGAGAGTCTGCTCCCACTGAGCACTGCACTGTAAGCAATTCATATTGTACGTTGCTACGAAAAGATTTGTTTATTGACTCAACCCAAGCCACAGTATCCAGGCGACATCACGGCGAGAGGGAGCAGATGGACAATTGTTAAATACTGCTCCACCGCAATCGCACCGCCCCCATTGTCAAAGCAACGGCCGTCCACTGTTCCACCGATCCATCTCAGAACAAACACTGAGAGGTGACGGATTTTCAAGTGTTCTCGGCGTGATGACAAACATTTGTTATCATGGCGTAGCAGCTTAGCATGCTAACGTTTGCCAACAATCACATACCATGTAATACTTCGCCATATGCTTGACACACCTGCTCGATATCCAAGGCCTCGACTCCATCAATCATGCATCTCATTCACACATTGCCAGCTGTTTGCAAGTGGTGATATTGGTGCTCAAGGACACTACAGCCTGGAGTCAAACCACTAAACAGTTTGTGGACAACCTGCAGCTGGGCCAAATGAGTCATTAGTCAAAGTTAATAGACCCTTGGCTAACACACGCTGGAGAGACAACACGTTGTCAAAACACATGAGTAAGAATACGTTCGATTTTCTGTCGCCTTTTATTGTCAGGAGCGGGTCCTCTCTACGGGGGCCGCCATGTTTTTACACTCGCTCAAAACAATTGTGTTAGAACGACAACGGAGCCCTGCCATTGGTTCTCTCCATGCGAAGTGGGCTAAGGGTCGGACGACGGCTGTAACTTGTCACTAGATATCGCCAAATCTTACACACTGCACCTTTAAGCGCGTTTGAAATTCAAAACCACGCGTCACCAGAGAGCGACGCTTGTCTGAACAGATGAGTTATATATGAATCACCTGTCGAGGGGGAACGTTAGCAGACATCCACCCTGGTGTCGCTGCATCAAACAGGCCGACCTGCTGTTGTCCTCATAATCTCCCTGCCATCTGGTGGGGGGGGCCTCGGCCCCCCATGGTACATTAGTATTTTTCTCACGCTGGGCACAGGGAGGCCACTGTCACATTCCCTCAGAAACAGAAAACAGTCGACACCGCTGAGGATTCATCAAAGGGCCACAGAGCCCGCCCCCAACAAACATGGCGTCTCTCAGGTGATGAGAGCCGTGTCCTCTTTTCTCTTTCATCTTCCTTCCTCGCCCTCGTCCACGTGACAGAGCAAAGTCCCACGTTGTCACCAGAGCGTCATGTAATTATAAAAATGTCAGTAAAGGTGATCTATTGATTCTTGTAAAGGTGGAATTCCTCACATTGAAAGGTGCAGTGTGCAAGATTTGGTTCAAAAATTCTCACTTGAAGTGACACAAATAAATCACACTAACGTTTTGACGTATGTTCAATCGACTGAAAAGAGAAAAACTGGAAAACAAAAAATAGCAACTGAAAAAACGGGACATTAGATGCAACATGAAGCCGTTAAAGGTGCAGTTTGTGAGATTTACTTGACTTCCTATTGGTAGAGATGGAGTATTAATACTATTTTTGAAGACTACATACTCATGTAAATATACAAATTGTCCAAGTCTTTCTATTTAGATTAGTGCTGGGTCCTCTCTAAAGAGGCGGCCAAATTGCACTGCCATGTTTTTACTGTAGCCCAGAGAATGCACAAGTAAGTTTTGAGTTTCAATAATAACTGAAGGCTACCATTGGTTCCCATCGGAAACCCACAGTACCGTGAAATAAATAAGGTTGCGGGCGTCACTCCAATGTACAAACAGGAGTGATCCAATCCTGAAATGATGGAGCCAATAAAAGGTGTAAACGATAGATAGTAAATAAAGTTGGACGACATGACAGGTGAGTAGCTGCAGCTTGAAACTTGGCCACGAGATGTCAATAATCCTACACGCTGTACCTTTAAAAAAAAAAAAAAAAATCTCGATCCCTCGAAAGGCACAAAAACCCTTTTGAAACTATCAAAGTCACATCCCTCCTCTGACTAAACCTCCTCTGCTGCACGTTTGCCTTTATCGCCTCGTGTTGATTACAGTAGCAGCTGGAGTTCAGCGAGTCACGTGGCTCCAGGCGGCTCGTCCCCGGTTCCTCGGCTCAGATGTTTAGTTAGCGAGAAAACCCAGTCAGCAATCAGTCAGATTGGGGCCTCTCGCTTCAAACGGCGTCCCTAGTGCTTCGCCACAGTCGCTGATCAAAGCCCCGATCGCTTCCTTTTCAAATCCACACGGCCCCTCGTTAGCGCCACACCGGGATGAGACGACCGCCGACGCCATTATTATGTCCGTTCACTGTACCGAAGACGTACCGTCGTGATGGTGATTAAGTGACTGTATCATTAAGGTAAGCGCAACTACAGAGGGCGGTAATGGCAGTTAATGACATGAAGCTTCTTCCCTTATCAGCGGTGGACAAGATGGTGAATGTCCTCTTCAAAGTAAAGGTCCAATTACTGGCCGCCCATAGATGTTAGAAAATCCAAGCAGCTACCACCAGAGTCACATCTTCGGCCGTGCCAATGGATATTTAGGCCCTTTAATCTCAAGACGCCATCTTAATTGGCTTAATGGACTTACGTCCGTTGAATCTTGAGTCTGCGGATTGTCTATAACGGTGGTTGCCATGGCACCTCCTCCCAAGTGTCTCATTTGCCACCTGTTGGCTGAATGAGGTACAGGTCTCGAACCCCACCGCCTTTAGATTCATATAAGAAGCCAAAGTGAGTACTTTACATAATATCTGTCAATCGAGTAAATCGTGGAAATAAATATGGAAACGTACTTGTTCCTCCTCATTAGGGCTACTCCTGAATCCAGTTACATTCTGGGAGCCGGGTGAAAATCTCTGGTGGTCCTGATTTGGCCCGCGGGCCGCCAGTTGACTTCCACAGTCCTACATTTCAAAGTAAGGGCGATGGCCGCACCTGGATGTTTTTAGACGATTCAGAGTCATTTGGACGTGAGTGAGGACTGTGAATGTGCAGCGAGGCGTTCCGGTAATACATTGAACCGCCACAAGGCTACAGATCATCGCCGACTTGATGTTTTGATTACAGGGGTGGACACTTTGCAATCAGCCCAAATTGGGTTGAGGCCTGCAGCGTGTCATTCCCACCGCTTTCTCTCTCATCTCATTCATCGTTTTGTTTCTCCGCCTAGTCATTCGGGGTTCTCCCCATTTTAATCTGTCTGTATTTGCACACCTGTGTGGTCTCGCACTGCAGGGTGAATTCAGTGTGCAAATCTGCACACATCTAAAAATTCAGTCAATGTACGATGGGCTCACGCCAACACTGGCTCCGTGTAGTTAGAATTCTGAATATTTTCCGTTTATTGGTTATTTTATCTTTACCCCGCACCTGCCTTGGCTATACCCCCCCCCCCTCCACCCCCCCCCCCTCCACCCCGTGGGATCAATATTCAGCTCATTTTAATCTTCATAAAAAGAAATACCCGTTTTTGTACTCGGTATAGTTCCACACCATATAGTTTTAAGGCTTGTACAACTTACCGAGCAGGAGTCGTTGGGGAGCTGAAAGGGTGGAAACTCACTCATTTCTGAAATAAAGAATCACACTGGCCACGTCCGCCGCCGCCGCCGCCGCCGCCGCCGCCGCCGCCGCCTACATTCACAGTCAGGAACCTTGTGGCTACAACAGAGTGAAGTGGCTCTTGTTCTTCTCCTCTGGTCACCTGTGGGGACGGGATGAATGTGCAGGATTGGAAATAATGACGACAGACTGTTTTGTCAGCTCGGGGAGAACATCGCACAAGTGCCGGAATCATTCAGCACATCTGAAACAACGACCTTGTGCTCGCGCCCCGTCACCGAGTCTTTATAGCTACACTGTTAAAGAAACGTATCCGAGAGTGACAGAAGGTAATGTTGGGAGGCGGTGGAGAGAGGAGTGTGGAGTACGTTCTCCTCCCTGTTTCACCGAGTTCACCTCCCGTTACGACTTTGATGTGAAAAACGATTGGCATGAAGTCCCGTGTGAATTTCAAAGTAAAAGCCGTCAAAGTTGTTTTTGACAAGGCTGCATAGCTGTTCATCAGTGTCCCACTATTTAGAATCACAACACTCTATTGATCCTGTTGGTTGAATTCAAAGTGCATATGGATGTACTGTTATTCACACAGTGATCCCACACACCAATAAACACATTGTTGCTCCACTGCTGAACACGCAGCCGGCCAAAAATATGTCGGCCAAATATATGCAGCAGTGCCTCAGAACTACGGTTCCACTGGTGAACACGCAGCCATTGTTGACTGAGATACTCAGCAGAACCGCAGAACTGCTGTTCCACTGCTGAACACGCAGCCATGTTCCGCCGAAATACACAGCAGAGCCACAGAACTCGTGTCTCACTTCAGGACACGCGACCATTGCCGGCCGAAATATGTTCCATGGCGCTCACGCAGCCGATCAGGCCATGCTGTTAAAAGGCTTTGCAGACGAGCTAACGATAAGATGGTGTGGCATAGCAATCAGATCTGGATGTGAACACTGGAAACATGTTGTTTATCCATCCATTTAGCTTCATCCAACCCTATTAGATAAAAAAAAAAAAAACATTTTAAAGCTCAGTGTAAAGGAGGACACACACACACACACACACACACAGATATACTTGAACATCAGTCATTAGGAAAGACACCTGGCAGCTAATAAATTCATCTCAGTTGCATCTGATGTGGCTGATTTTCCAGTTTGACATATGAGGAGGTTGTTGGTGCGTGATTCAATCCGCCCTGAAAAAAGAGGAAGAAAGGCATGTCTGTTGCCATGGAGATGGAGTGGTGGGTCAGATGAATGTTGGATGGGATGTGTATCAACCGTCATCGCCGCTTAAAGCGATTATTCATGCACTGTATTCCCTCAAACACAGCCAACGGATTGAGATGTACACAGGCCTTAGTTAACACTGTTATCTTAGTCTTTATTTTCTCACAATTGTATGTCAAATATATATACGTCTATATGACATATATTATATGACATATATAATTTCATTTCTTTACATTAGAGAAACAACATAGAGATGACACACTATTTTGGTTTCTAAGTAGAAGCTCCTCTTTAAATAGTGGCATATTCATTTGATTTTTTCAACACACTCGAGCTCCCACTCCAGTCACCGATTGGTTTTTCCTCATTGAGTCACATTTATTCACAACTGTGTGTTTTCTTTGTCTCTTTATTCCTTTGATGTAAATCCATGTCTCTTTTTTATTTATTTATTTATTTTTGGGCTCTGGCGCAGTTCGATCCTGGCACGTTTCCTTCAAGATCGCGCCGCCATCTGTCATTGGTCCACGCGGCCGCACAGATGGTCCCACCTGCTCAAGCATCCTGTGCCGCCAGCGAAGGTATACAGTTGTAGGAAACAAGTGTCAGCGAGGCGTTTACAGAGTTAATCCAATCAGCTCGTGGAGGGCTTGGCATAGCACGCGTCCCCGCTCCCTCTGCAGCCGGCTCCTCTGGTGGCCAAGGGGCAGTTTGCGCCTCCGCCGTGCACCAGGGACGTCTGACACTGGCACTGTCCCTGGGCTTCTCTTTGGCCGCCCGCCCTCCGACCCGTGGTGCCGCCGCCCGTGTGCGGAGCTCTGGCTGGACGCTGGACGTCCCCCCTCCGTTCGCACTCCTGCGCGGCTCCGCTCTCGGGAGTGTTCCTGCCACCGTGGTGGATCCCACCGTGGTGGATCCCACCGTGGTGGATCCCACCGTGGTGGATCCCACCGTGGGTGCCAGACATTTTCACGGAGCCGGAAAGACTTTTCTGTTTGAATTCCTGCGTCTCGGCGGCGGCGGCGGCGGCGGACAGGGGGCTGGCGCTGCTGGGCGTGACG
>JAFBJT010008092.1:3303-13303 GCA_016785325.1 Chascanopsetta lugubris
GTCATCATCGGATTCATCATTTGTTTGTAATGTGTGGAGCAACACACCATGAAAAATGGTTGTTATCTCAGACATACATGAGTGCCGGCCCAATTTCATCCATTCAAAATTAGAACTAAGAGCCACAGCGCCACCTCGTGGACACAGGAAATGACCTGTTCTTCATGTTCCTCACCCTGATGTACTGCACTGACCAACAAACCAAACAAGGTCAAACTGGTCTCAACACCTCCATGATGAAAACTGTTAAACCAGTTTTGGTTTGGCACTGGATTTTGAACTCTGTCAGTTTATACCAGAGTCATAGCACCACCCCCTGGTGACATTTGGTTATGTCATTTCATAACCAAATGTAATGTTATTCCTGTTATCTCACCTTTACAAGTACTTAACCTTTAATTGAGCGTAATCTACCTGCAAAAAGTATTTGATCTTTGAATGAGTTGCGCATTCAACTTTCAAAGAAATGTGCCTTAGATCTTGAAATTTGAACACACCTAAGGATCAAAGAGCAAAATTCCTTTGATCTCTGATATTTTCTCTCCTATGATAATTATTCAAAGTCACAAATAACAAAAGCACCTGGATCTTGCACCTGGAGACAAACATATTTGTATATGTTTTGTTATTGTTTTCAAAAGGATGAACAGAGGAGATGGACAACACCTTGGTGACAACTGTAAGTTCTTTGTCCTCAGAGCAGTCTCTCAAAAACTACCTGAGGACCACGGACTCACAAACCATTTAAATAACTGGTAAAGTGTGGCTGTGTCACTGCCCCTGCAGGTCCAGTCTCTGTGGGGGATTTACCTGAAGCTCAAGCTAACATTAACCTCATGAAGACAATGCAGCATCTGTACAAGCAAAGAAGAAGAAGTGAGGGGCAGTTTGGTACATGGCTGGAAGGTGTGGGGACTTTTCACTGCAGCAATGGAGCTGGAAGTGAAGATGCTGGAGCTCAGGTTCTGCAGGATGTAGAGACGGGGGACCAGCTGCCAGGAGGCTCCATGGTGAGGCCTGCGCTGCAGGAGGATCACAACAACAACAACAACAACAACAACAAAGGATCAGGGTGTTGTGAGGAGAGCAGCAGCTCTGACTCGACTGACGACAGCAGCAGCTCTGCTGGATGTGCAGCTGCTCAGGCTCAGGTGGTTGACTGTGATGCTCCTCCAGATCAAGACAGGAAGAGATTCAGAGAGCCGGAGCAGCACGAGGACGACAGGAACCAGAACAAAGACTGGATGTGGTCGGACTTATCTGAGAGTGACTCTGAGTCTGATAGCAATGATAGGAGCACAGGAAGTCTTCTATTAGAGGCAGCTGGTACTGGAGGTACAGGTATTGATGAGAACCTTCATCCCCGCCCCCGCAGAAACAAGAAGAAGAGGTTCTGCTGCTGTGACTTTGCTGCTTGTGGATCTGACTCAGTCAGAAATGACAGGAAGAGGAAGAGGAGGAGGACTCCGCTCAGGAGGCCTCGCATACGCCTGAGGATCTTCAAGAAGGAAGGTCAATGGACTGTGTGTGGTTAGGCTGTAAGACTGGTGTTCTACATATTGGTGTACCACATCATACTACAATCAGGTGTTCTACATACTGATGTACCACATGAGTACATCCTGGTGTTCTACATACTGGTGTACCACATCATACTACATAATACCGCATACTGCTACTATATCAGTAAACAGCCGACCTCTAATCAAAGATCAAATACAGTTGTCATCTCACCTTTCTAATGTTACTGCTTCATTCATTTAAAGTGCTGCTATCCATTGAATGAACACACTGCTGTCATTATCACATCCATACCCTCACATGAGGTACTTTTACATGATTCATGACTGTGTGTATACCATGTTATCATCATATTATGCATATTATCATATTATGTTATTATCATCTCATATGTATTATCATGTTGTGTGTTTTAACTCTGTTGATTTAAGTGTAAAACTATCTGTATATTTGATTACATGTGTATTTATGTTTTGTCATGCTTCTCTATGACCACACTGAGGATGTGTACGTTAATGACCCTTTTAGTCCTGACTTTGCATATTTGACAGAAGTGACAATGAAATTAACTTTTACTTCTGACTTTGGCTCTTTCATAGTTTTTTTTCCCACAGAATTTCATTTTGACTTTTGAATTGTCTCTGACCATCACCGTTTGACTTTTATACCTGTCAAGCCTCTTTTCCATGAGTAGCATAATGAGCAGGTGTAGACTGAACTTGTGTTAGACTTCAATGCACAGTGTTTGTAGTTGGTCTACCCTTTTTTATGTCTCAGAAAATGATAATAGTAATAAGAATGATAATAATAATAATAATAATAACAACAACAATAATGATAATAATGATAATAATAATAATAATAATAATAATAATAATAATAATAATAATAATAAATGTACAATTTGAGATTCAGATTTACTCTAATCTTTGGAATAAATGATCTTATTTACATTTATTTTTGTCTAAACACGAAGGAAAAGATTTAGATTACAATGAAAAGCTCTGAAATGATCAATAAACCAAACAAGAACACAAGTAAAATATACAAATAACCATGGAACCATATAACAATTTGCATTGTTCAGTAAAAACAGACAAAGGGAGCATAAAGGTGTGGAGAAGGTGCCATCTACTGGTGACTCATTGCCATTGGGCCCATTTGACTCAGGTTTTTAATTTTTGTTTTTTTGTTTTTTACCAGGGCTTCAGCATCACTTCAGTTTCCACTGTGCTTTGTGGTGATCGTAGACTTTTGATAACTTTGCACTTTGATAGTCAACTTCTCACATCCGGTACAGAGTGTGACACGTATATGTAAGTAGAGTTTTTACATTCCAGATAGTTTGAGTTTACTGTTTTATGCTAATGCTGCTGCCTCAGTGAGTGTGAGGTCAGTTTTATCTGAGACATATAAATACGTTTTAATGATGTTTGTGTTTGTATTTTGTGATTTGAGCTTGGTGTACAACTTCCCAGAAGGTTTCCATTTGTTAGTAAACACTTATAACACCTTATAGTTGTAGCTACATGTAGCTGTGGTCGTGGTCAGGCGTGGCACCATCTCGCTGCGCGCGCCACTTACGTAACTTTGCATCTACATATGCAGTGTCTTCATCTGCCTGAAGGGGGTGGTGCTTCCAGACGGGTGAAGGGAAGTGCGTGAATTTGGACAGTGAAGTAAAAGTCTGGCGTTTATGTTTCAAGTCTGAATGTAAACACAGTAAATGTGTAGTTTTAACTACATGGACATGTGATCCACGCTCCTCCCTATCTACCTATCTTCAGTTTGTCAGCTGCGTGTTAAACTGTCTTCTCACTTATTGTGAGAGCCGGCGGAGCTGGAGTCAGTGGGCGTGTGCTTTGTACGTTCCCCGCCTATAGCGAAACGTTGACCTTTGCATATTACCCAGCAGCCCCTTGTTATTGTGAGACATACAGGGAAATGATATAATATAATTCACTCACAGCACCTCTGTTTGGTGTATTATTTGTGTCTTTGTTGTGAGTTGTCTTGTGTTTATCACCGTGTGTGATTGTGTAGACGATCTTCTAAGAGGCCACGAGTGAAAACGGTTCAGCTTAGTTTTATTTAACACGCGTCCATCGCTCACTGTTGCCATGGCAGTTTGGTTACACCTATATTAAATTTGGAATGATACATAGAATACTAGTTTTGCCTCTGCGCAAGGATGACACGCAAATTCGTCAAGTCTCCTCATTTTTTTTAAATTTATTAGTCAAAAGCAGTTTTACATCATTAAACACCGCGGTGAGTTGTGTGTCCAGCAGAGGGCGTTGTCGTAATGATGATAAGAGGCTTTGAAACGTCATAAAAACACTTGTGTTATGTTTATGTCATCATCATCATCGTCTGCATTCATTCTTTTTAAAGTAAACTTAAATGTTACTGCCAGTATCAACAATGAGGAAATAAAAAACACAGTGAAACATTGAATAAAGTAAAAGTGATCAGTAAACATCAACAAGAAGAAAACAAAAACAAACTTTGTCTGAGTTGTTATATGCACACCATGAATATTTTCATGAGTCTGACTTTTAAAACAGCGAAGAAAGGTAACGTTGGGCCAGTTGTCAAATTAAATGTAAATGGATGTGACTTGAATCTATTGATAAATAACACAATGAACAGATTTTATTAGTGACATAATAACCAATCTCCTCCCTGTTAACACATACATCCCATCTGAACCTCTGCCGAGCAGATCACTATTGAATATTTCTATATTTCCAGTTTATCAGTTTACATTTCTCCGATTGAAAACTTTGATACATGAATTGTTGACATTGTTACCTATCACCTACAACCAATCAAAGTCATTTTGTAATTGATTCCAAGTGATCCCACATGGAATGTTTCCCCTTTGTCTCCAGCACATTGTTCACATGAGTCTCATACCACCAACACAAAGTGTCACAACACTAGGCTGTTATCACTAATGTCCATGTTCATGAATTATCGATGTGTTTGTCTCACCTGCTCCTCCTCCTTTTCTCTTTGTACCAGTGTAAATATTAGAAACACGTCTTTAGGTTTATAACTACAGAGCTTTGAACACATGTTTACAGCTCTTTGTCCCACATTCCGTCTCCAGAGGACATGAACAAAGACACAACAATTACTGGATAAACAGGATTCTCTGAGAGGGCGAGAACTTTACGTTTCAGTAAAGACTTGAACGGTTCTGCTTCAGAAAGACGTTGGAGCTTTAATGCAGTGGTTCTCAACTGGTTCGGTTTCGGGACCCACCATCACACCACAACCCAAACCCAAGGAAAATTTTCAATTCTCAAATATATGCAATGCAAAGATGTTGTAATTTGAACATGAGATGATACAGAATATCCCACAAAGAACAAGTTCAATGATAAACAAAAATGACCAGCAGCTGGCAACGCTAGAGAGGGAAATATTTCCTTTTACACTGAGTTAGCTTGTTGGTGTTGTACTTTTTCGGTCAGTTAGCATATGAAAACAAATGTCTATTAGCAGTACATCATTCAAAATGAAAGCACAGGACTTTTTTTCTTAACTTTTTTTTGCCCAGTCATTGAGCCTATTTACCTGACACTCAAAACTCCGGTCATTATCTGATTATTTGAGTAATCTGATTATTCAAATGGTCGTGTAAACATCATACTCCGATTTCCTCACAATTGGAGTATGCTGTGAGAAATCAGGTAACATGGCCTGGAATTCTCCCAAATACTCCGATCTCCATGCACGTATAAAGCGATATCAGATTTCATCTGTGTTTTTACATCTGCACATGTGTGGAGTCACAAGGTGAGCGGAAGACGGACTAAATACTACAAACATGGCGCGCAGCAGCGGAGACAGACAGACAACAAAGAGCCGCTTCTGAAAAGTTGGCATGGACATTGCAGTGTCTCGGTTTGGGTGCTGCACATCAACTGAGAGCCGTCCAACATGACCGCAGCGCGGACCAGAGCAAGGACAGGAGCTCTCCCATCACTACGCTGTTCAGATCGCTCTGCTCCGCTGTAGCTCTGGAACTGGACTCGGACAAAAACAAAAACCGAAACCTAACCCTGCCCTAGAAGGCAGGGGTGTCAAACTCATTTTCACAGAGGGCCACATCAATATCATGGGTTCTCTCAAGAGGCCGGTTTTAATTGTGGAACTAAATGTAATTACGTCTAAACATATTGTAAACTAACTGTCTTCATACTTGATTATCATTTATTCAGTTAATATTGCATATGCACTTACATACATCTGAAAATGTTAACACACTGTAAAAACACTGAATATATTGCTACACATAAAAAGTGGCATATGCAATTAACTAGAGTTCATGGGCAATGTATGCTTTAGACTTTAATTTTTAGACAATCATATGGCTTTAAGCTCTCGCGGGCCATGTGTTTGACACATGTGACTTAATGGATGAGAGGAGAGTTCATTCAAACATATTGAATAATTAAACCATATATATTTATACACCACAGAACCGTTATGTTCAACAAGACATGGCCGAATGTTTGGAAAACAACAGGAAGTTTGAGTCATTATGTTATTACGTATGTACATCCTCTGATAGAAATCTGATAACTGAAGAGGCTCATGTAAACTGAAGTTTTTACATTGTCTGATTACTGCATTGCATGTAAACCCAGATTTGTGATTATTAAACATATCTGAATACTCCCGGTTATCTGATTTCTACTATCATGTAACCGGGCTTACTGAGGGGCCTCCCCAGTCTGAAGGGAGCAGGCGGACAGCACAGTAAACAACATGCAAAGGCTAACGGAAGCAGAACCCCTCCCATCCCGTGTCCCATGTGGCAAGGGTAGAGCACGCCCACCGCATGGGACCACCCCATGGTCCTCACCTGTCCACAGGGAGGTGCAGGAAGGAGGAGTCTGCAGGACCCTCGTTTGTAACCCCTGTGTCCTGCATCGCCATGCCTGTGTGTGTGTGTGTGAGTGCGTAAGTCTCCTCAGCCAGTACACAGCCTCTCGACTGCCAACACTTGTGCACACCTCCTCATGGCCACACACGGTAACTGGCACCTTGCGGTTCCAAGCTAAGTTATACGCTAAGTTACCTTCAACCTCTGCCCCAACTGTGGGTGAATAGCCCAACTATGGGCAAATAGTGAAGACCTCAACGGCAAACCAGGCGAAAGATGGCAGCTATGAGAATGCTCCACAACAGCTGGAAAGGCAGATGAAGGCTGCAGCAAAAACAGGTCCCCAGTCATCTTGGTCTCCATGCCGCTGGACTCTGGCCCGCTCATTGCCAAGGAAAGTGTGGAGGCTGACCGTGCAGCAGTCTCCCCACTTTAAAAGATTACACGCATAGGTGTCCTCCTGAATGTGTTGCGTCAAACACCCTGGATTAAAGTCCTGTGGTGACCTGGGGGAGTGATGGGAACAGGACCGTGAAGTCTGGCAGCTCCTAGCCACAACCTGGCACACAGGCCATGGGTGTATGATTCAGTCGTTAAGGTCTTGGATAGAGGCAGAAAGAGCATCTCGGCAGTTTTCACCCATCACTGAGCAGTTCTATTTAGAATTTAGATGCACTCTGCTCACCCCCGTAGGGGAGGAGGCTAGAAAAGGTGCCCTAAACATAGTTTACCTCGAACACTCCTGTCTGGGATACCGCACCCAGAGGGATCACCCCTTTCCGGTCAGAAACAAAAGAAGACGTACTTTGGAACCTGGAATGTGCGCACCCTCATGGACAATAAACACAGTGATCAACCTGAACCGCAAACTGCCATCATCACCAGGGAACTAAGGAGATTTCAGATTAACATTGCTGCACTTTCTGAAACCCGACTGTCAGACAAAGGGCAGCTTAAGGAAAAGAAGGGGGGATACACTTTCTTCTGGAAAGGAAAGTGCACAGATGAGCCCAGGATTCATGGTGTGGGTTTTGCTATTAAGAACACCCTCATGAGCCACCTCTCCAAACTCCCTATGGGCATCAATGAAAGACTAATGTTGATTCGCCTGTGGCTTTCTGGCGGCCAAAAGGCCACAGTTGTTAGTGCTTATGCTCCAACTCTTGACTCACAGGACGAAGTGAAAGAGGACTTCTATGCTGACCTGGATAACATCCTAACACAGGTACCCAAGGAGGACAAGCTTATCCTGCTTGTAGACTTCAGTGCCAGAGTGCCTCTCCACTATCTATAGAGAGGCACAATTGGGAAGGAAGGAATTGGGAGCATCAACTCCAACGGTGTTCTACTACTGCTGAAGTGTGCAGAACACAACCTGACTATCACCAACACACTTTTCCACCAGAGGAACAAACTTAAAACATCCTGGATGCATCAATACATCGAAAGGCTGGGCAACACCACCTTTCAAGAGCAGCTTCAGCCCAACCTCAGCACCAATCTGTCCAACCAATATCCAGACGATATTGAGATTCACTGGGACATGCTAAAGTCTATTAACCTCGACTAATGTAAAAGCATAGGTTATAAGACCTGTAAAGAGAAAGACTAGTTCGATGTTAAAGACAACGAAATCCTTCGGCTCATTGACATCAAATGGCAAACCTTTATTGCCTGGCAAAATGACATCACTTGCAAGGCAAACAGAACAGCCCATGCCAAAGTAAAGGCAGCTGTCCAACCTCGAGTCAGGCAACCGAAGAACGAGTGGTGGACAAGAAAGGCTCTGGAGATCCAGCAGCTTGCCGACTGTGGGGACAGTAGAGGCTTCTTTGATGCCACAAGAGCCGTACATGGCCATACCCACCATTGCTTAGCTCCCCTTTGCTCCAAGGATGGCTAGTGCTGCTGAACGACAACGAGTCGATGGCATCCAGATGGAAAGAACATTATGAGGAGCTGCTGAACAGGGACACCACTCCCGAGATGGAGATGACCAACTGCCCCAACAGATCGTTAAGGAGGACGTGGGAGCACCACCCAGCTTACAAGAGGTACAGGACGCCATAAGGAATATGAAGAACAACAAGGCTGCTGGACTTGACGGTATCCCAGCAGAGATCCTTTTAGACTTTTAGTTTTTTCTTACCCTTGCTGAGGGTCCAAGGACAGAGGATGTTACCCACCCTGTAAAGCCCTATGAGACAAACTATGACTTGTAAGTGTGGGCTGTATAAATAAAATTTGATTTGATTTGATCCTGAAGGGTTAGGGTTAGGGTTGCCTGGATCTTAGCAAACAGGATCCTCCCCCTGTCCGAAAACATCCTTCCACCCAAACGGGCACTGTGGACATGATCTTCATAACTCGCCAACTGCAAGATAAAGGCAGGGTACAAGAGAAAAGGTTTAAGGACAATGTCAAAATAAATGTCAAAAAGTGCCACATAAGACCCTAGGACCTGGGAGGCCAAAGCAAACAACAGGGTGGCCTGGAGAAAACGTATTTGTGATGGGGTTGCACGATATAATGATGATCTCCACTGTGTTGCAGAAGACAACTGCAGACGCAGAAAGGACCCACCAAGAAGTTTCCACCAAAACCTACTGCCCACCCCTGTCCACACTGCACTAAAGTATGCGCATCCAGGATTGGACTCTTCCCTCACCTGAAGACCCACAAGGACCAAGAAGGGGGACAGTCATACTCGACTCCGAGTGACCGATGATGATGATGATGACGGCTCTACCCAATGTGGTGCCCTAGGCAAGATTTTATATGGCATCCCCCCAACCCCTCCAACCATGATTTACATACGCTTACAAAAGAAATTGAATAGTGTTGTTTTTACCATTTTCTTTCATTTATGATAACATCTCACTTAGTGACGGGCAGGTGAAGCCTCATGAAGCCCTGAAGTTTTTTTTCTTATTGTGGAAAAAAATTCAAAGCTTTGAAACGTCATTCCAACTAAGAACAGGGACATCTGGTGGTCAATGGAAGTCACATCATACATATCAAGAGCATGACTGAAGCAATGTCATTGTTTCAATCCCAAGTCAAAAATGAGAGTTTAGATAAGACTGTGTGTCTTGTGAGAATACACTTAGCCACTGCACCAGAAGTATAACTAAGTTCTTTATGAAAGCGTGTAGGACATTTGTCTAAATCAAACCACAATATACAGCCACTCTCTGAAAAAACAGTTCAAAATCATTTTTGCAGGGTTTCAGCGAGTCTTTAACCAGCAGTCCCAGAGGTGTAAGGTGACCATTCTATCTATTGAGCTAAAGTCTCAGTGAATACAAATTAAGTGTTTCGGATTAGTCTGCTTCAGGAAGAGCGACACAAGCTCTGAAGCCTCGGTATCATTTGCCCATCACTACATTTTTAACTTACGAAGGAATACAAAAAAATCTGAAATACAATATAATTTTATTGAACTTTTTCCCAAGTTGTGGCGCCCGCTGGATGCCACGGCACTCTTAGTTTCTGAGAGTGTTAGTTTTGTTCTAAACAAAACATGTCAAGAACTGTTGATTAATTTACAGTTAAACAGTGACATTTAACTCAAGGAAG
>JAFBJT010008092.1:23072-34066 GCA_016785325.1 Chascanopsetta lugubris
CCCCTTTGGTCCTCTGTGCTGACTTCCTGACTCTTTCCAGGGCCTTCTTATCAGCCTGAGAGCTGCTCCTGAACCACACCAGGATGTTGTGGGTCAGGATGCTCTCTACAGAGCACCTGTAGAAGGACAACAGCAGGTCCCGGGACACGTTGACCCTCCTCAGTGACCTTAGAAAGTACAGCCGCTGCTGTGCCTTTTTCACAAGGGCATTGGTGTTGGTGCCCCATGTGAGGTCCCGAGAAATGTGCGTGCCCAGGAACCTGAAGTCACTGACTCTCTCTACCAGGTCCCCTCGGATGAGAAGAGGAGCAAGCTCCACCTTCTTCCTCCTGAAGTCCAGCACCAACTCCTTGCATTACTTATTAGTAATAATAATGATAATTTAGTATAAGATATAAAATGAACTGTTACCTTTGCTGAAGACTGGGCTTTTGGGACCTCTGACCTTCTTCTGGACACATCTGTAAACATGAAAAAAGATTTTCAATAATATCACTCCAATGACAATATGACTCACAACGACAGAAGACAACAATGTAAAGAAAAACAAAGAATGCGTGTGTAGGGGGATGCAAAGAAACAAAGTAAATGAGGCTGAGTCTATACAGATTGGTTTTGAATAAAATCTAAAATGATGACATAAATGTTTTCTTATACTGCATCATAACTCATTCTAGTGTGGTAGGTAATGTGTTATAAACAAACGTGACAGCACAGGATGCATTAGAAAGTTAATTACACATGCTCTGCTGGCATACCGGCAGTCTTTTGCATTTGTTGACAAGCTATGTTAGCATTGCTCGCTAGTTAGCTAGTTTCATTTTCAGTGTTATTGTTTCTAAATGGCACCATACCTCTTCAGCAGGACAGTGGCAAATTCTGCGTCAGCAGCAAAGTTATGTTTTCTCATCAGAGTTCTCCAATGTGGGGAAGTTTTTCCATTGTGGACCTGTGATTTGTTCCGTTGCCGGTTGCTTAGCTAAGTGCTAAGCCGTCTGGCCTCAACGCGTCTCAGCTTCCCATTTAGAGGTGGCACGAGATCGTCTACCTGTCAGGCAAATACCGAGTAGGGGTGGTCCTCCATCGGTTGTCCCTGTGTAGCAGCATACAGGTGGTCCTGCGTTGTGATTTAATCCCGATGGAATCCTCGAACGTATTACAACAGGCTCCCATGTTGATGTTCTCTTGTATGTGTGGTGCGAAAGAAAAACAACCACTGCGCCTGCGCGGAAACTCAGAAACTCGGTTGCTAATGTCTTATGTCCCTGCACGTCTCTTGTACCGTCATGGCGTCTATACCGGAAAATACTTTTATGGTGGTCATCCATGACACATAATTAAGAAACACTTTGGCTTATGTCTTGGGTTCATTACACATGTGATAAAACATAGTTTGGAACAATCCAATAAGATTTTTATTTTGACATCACTGAAAAAATCCCACACTGTACCTTTAAATGACATCTATTGTGATCTGGCGCAATATAGAAAAATAATTTATTTAATTAACTTGATCTTCAAAAGAATAGTAGGGGAAACACTGGTATAAGTAGGCTCCCTATAATATTGGTAACTTTGTAGATCTCAGGTAAAATATTCATATTGACACTTGAAATATTACAGAAACAAGTCATGTTGCCCATATGTTGATTTTGCTCATTCAAGATTAGTTTATTTATTTTATTTAGGATTTATTAATTATTTTTAGTTTTTAGGATGTAAATTGTTTCGTTCTTCATTTACAAGAGACTCATAATAAACATTTCTCTGTGTACATGTCTTTACCAAAGCCACCAATCAGCTGAGGTCACTATGGCGTCGTTCTACAGGATGGACCGGGAGCCGTCCCGCTTACCCACCACGCTCAGTGCACTGGAGGAGCAGAACTATCTCTTTCAGCTGCAGCTGCAAAACAGCGCAGAGGACAATTCCAGTGAGGTGAGAAGGCTTAGATTACCTATGTGGCTCCAGTTTTTTTTCTTTTTACCAAATACATTTTGTGATGTTGCATTCAGGACTCCTTTTAAAGGTGTGTAAAATTTCTGTCCATCATTAGAAATAGAATAACAAAACGATTACATACATAGACATTTTTATAAATGGATAATCACTCTAAAGTATGATTTGCTTTTTACATAACCCTTAGCCATTTTATATATATTAACACCAGGAGCGTGTCCACCATAAGGGGGCCGCCATGTTTTTACAATAGCCCACAGTGAACGTATTTCACATATTTTGAACTTTACTGACAACTGGGGGTGCCATAGGTTCTCCTGCATGCTTAAATGGAAAGGGTGCGGTGATGGATTCAATCTGCAACTTCAACAGTGGTGGGAAGTCTTACCCGCTGCACCTTTTAAAGGTCCAGTGTGTAAAATTTCTGTCGTTCACTTCTAAATAATATTACATAACGGTGACATTCTGACATTTTTATTAATTCATAATTCTAAATTGACTTGGAAACTATCCTTAGATGAGCACATTAATGTATATTTGCACGAGGAGTGGTCCTCTCTCCTGTGGCCACCATGTTTATACATTTGCCCAGAGTGGACGTACTAAACATCTTTTGAGTTTTATTGACAACTGAAGTCTACCATAGGTTCTCCTGCATGTTCAGAAGGGTGAGTCTTCGCCCTTCGATGTCTCGAACACTGCACCTCTAAATGCATAGAAATAAAGGAGTCATATTATGGTACTTTTCACTTATTTGTAATAGCTCACAGAGGTCCTAACTCTGTTTTGAATGACCTTCTGTAGTCAAAACACTCAAAGGATCAGCTGTTATTGCTGCTCAAAGTAGCCTGTTTGAGGTCTATCTAGCAGACTGCTTGTTTTGAAGGGGCGTGTCGTCAAGGGGCTCTCTGATCTGTCAGTCACTGTCTTCGATTTCTCCTCGACCAATGGGCTTCACTGTGAGAGCCAATAGACAGTGACTGTAGACATTAATGTAATTTGTTGAATAACATTACAATCACAGAGCTGTGGTGTAATAATACATCATTTTCATCGCGATCATAAATTACTTTCAGCCACGGCCCCTTCTTTCATGGGAAGTTGGTAACTGGTGCAAAGATGAACCTTGTTGGTTCCAATCGATTACAGAGCAGTTTATGTACTAGGAGCGTCATTGTTACTATGAAGTAGTGACCTTGAGTCTGTAATACATTTATTATTATAATTAATTTTATGGACACACCTTTGACACGAAATACCTTAGAAAGAATGTTTTTTCATAATATGACTCCTTTAAGAATAAGAAAGAATTCTCTACATTCACCTGAGGGATAGGGTATTATACTTTATTTTAGTCATGGTCACCCAACTGCTTGAAAAGTATTATTTATTAATTAAATTGTAAACAGTGCATCAGTGAAACCTATTTCCATCGTTCTGAGCATGTTGTTGTGAATGTCACATGTATGATAATGGTTTGGAATGAGTTTATTTCATATCTGCATAAACAGGGTATGGAAATCCCGTTGGTGGCCGTGTTACGATGGTGCACTCAGGCACTTCCCGCCACAAGGTAACTTAATCTTTTGCTCAAATGCCTCTCGAAACATTGATTTAATTCCCCATTGATTTTACAGTGCTGCAATCTGTGACGCATTTGTTTGGTGATTGTCAGTTTTTCTGACCCGGACCACCAAATTAGAGACTGGAGGAGTTTGGCCTCCCCCTAGTGTCCCAGCATATCACGTGCAGATTAATAAACCAACATCTCAACATCTTTTTGTAATTTTTCACCATCCTGCTGGCTGGATCGGACCCTTTGGCAGGCTGGTTCTGGCCCGCGGGCCATATGTTTAAAACAAAGCTTTACTACTTTTTGATGAAAAACTGCAGGTGATGTCATTAGTTTGATTGATTGATTGTCTTTTCATTTTGCACTTTGCAAAGTCATCTCTCAGGCCGGATCAGACCCTTTGGCGGGCCGGTTTTGGCCCATGGGTCTTATGTTTACAGCGAGGCTTTACTACGTTTACTTACTTACTAATTGCATCTGATGTCTTTTTATTTTATTTTTTTAAAGTTTGTCTTTTCTGTCATTTTTGCACTTTTCAAAGTCATCTTACAGGCCAGATTAGACCCTGTGGCAAGCTGGTTTTGGCCCGCGGGCCACAGGTTTGACACCCCTGGTCCAAAGTGTTGGAATATCATGCCATTTGGTCTACAAGGACAAAGGAGAAGCCTGAGCCTGAGTTTATGACCCTCAACAAATGGCTCCCCCCAAAAACCCCATCTCTTTGATCAGTACAGGTGTAACAAATGACACCCTATTTGAGTAGGTTAAAATGATCAGGACACTGGGTCTGAGTAAAGCAGACCCTTTCATCTCCACACAAACCCAGACTCATCTCATCAGCACCATTCACTTCAATCCACATCCTTTGTGTGCAAAGTGCTGTGTCCACCAGCACTTTGATTGTGGAGGGAGCAAGGTCCCCCCCCCTTCACAACACACACCCCCTCACTCATACCTAAGAGTGACACAAAACTAGAACTCTGCACCGGCATTGGCTGAATATAAAAGACTGCCGTGCCAACACGCCATAGCTTATTCCCGGGTTATTCCCTCAGGACTCGACCGACGAAAGGGAGCAAACCTTCCGCCTTGGACTCTATTTTTCCACCATCCTTAAGCTTATTCCACCACCTTCAAACTCGCGGTAGACTACACTGTTCTTGTTTCCCTCCACTTTGTTTTCCTCCACTTTTGGATCTATTGAAGTCCGCTGCGCAAATCCTCGTCAGAGTCGTCTGAGTTGCCTGACGATAGCCCGTCATCCAGCCAAAGAGAGTGTTGAATGGACTTCAATATCCAGCTCCCAAGGATTGGATTACCTGGATTCCAGGTGCATTTCGTCGTAGCCACCTGAAGCGCACAATGGCGAACCGCCGAGCCCAGTCATGAACCGTGCTGCGGACCACTCGAGCGGACTTTGCTGTACAACTCCAAACGGAGCAACTCACAGTAAGGCATTTTTGTCTGGGCAGAGATTCAGTTAGTGTAGGATACACTGTTTGTGAAACTTGAAAGAGCTGGATGTTTTGTTCTCAGTCAGAGTGAAGATCCAGTGTCGACCTTTAGTCCTTTTACTTCTGTCCCTTCCTTCTTTTCTACTAACCTCAGTTAATGTTTGAACTGCCTTAAAGTGCAGTTGTGGGATAGTTGATCGGCCACACATAAGTTACCTTTGCAACATGTGAGGCTCAACGATCATTTCCCCTTTATTCTTCTTGTTCAACCATTCATAGTCAGCAGTCAACCGGCATCTTGTGAGAGAAGGGCATCAGACAAGCGCCACTCTTCCGCCATTTTGGCTTCCGTGGTTACTTCACTCTTGTGACTCCACCCCAATCTCTCTCTCTCTCTCTCTCTCTCTCTATCTCTCTCTCTACCCCTCCCCCTTTTCACACACAGACACACACACACACATCCACTCCATGTTTTATGTGTTGTGTTGTTTTGTAATGTATGTCAGTTTGTATAGTTGAGTTATAATAGTGTTTACTAATCAAGTAATGTTATTGTAGGATAATGATTGCTCTGTTAATAAACCGTTATAATTTATCACGTCGTTGTCAGTGCTTATTGTGATTATATTTATGACAACAACTGGAACTTCCACAGTCAGTGCTCGAATTTCACCCTTCTAACTATTTGAGACTGTAGTTTTACCTATCAGTTTGGTTATTGGGCCCTGATAACAGGGTGGTGCCCCGAGGTTACTCTTTGTAGATAACATTTTAACATATCATTACTGTTCCCCAATATTTAGCCAACAACCAAATTGTCCCTATTTATGCATAACATGAATGGTACCTGATTTAAGTTGACTCCTAACATCACGGTGCCACGTGCGAGGCTGATAAAAGTTGATTCACAACATAATGGTGCCCCGTGTGAGGCTGTATTTGATTCCAGCTGTGTTATAATATATTCACAATAACCCAGAAACGACCTCTCAAAAAGTGTCTGGCTGAGAATTTCAAAAGGGGTGATGATTATTATAAATGACCAAATATTGTAATAATTATTCCCATTGTGCCCCATTTTTCAAAATTCCTGGTTTACCTCCAGGTACTTACTGACGCTTAAGTGTTTTTGTACCAGTACTTCTTTGCTGCTGAGCACCAAGGTGAACTAACTGCTGCATGACTTTGCATGGACTGTGTTCTCTCGTCTTATAACATGGTGACCCCTGCTCTACGAGTTAACTGTGACATTTGTGTACTTTCAGTGGGATTTAACGAACTATCTTAGCATAGCAGTTCATTCTTGGGTGTCACTCTTCCCTGAATAAAGAAAAAGAATCTTTTCAAAGTGAGCTGGAGAAATCCCCATACAAGAGGACCTAGAAGGTCCCTGGAGGCAGACGACCTTGTAATAGAGATTACAGTCGCTTACCTCATGAAATTGCCCACTGAAGAGTTCCTCCGTTTTCAGCATGTGCTACAAGAACAATTTGAAGCATTGCTTGATCGCCTTTGTTCAATGGATAGGGAGAGCCGCAACCATCCAGAGGAGCGCAGTCGTTTAACATGGTTTGTCCGTCAGCAAGGACAATTCCGAAATCCAGAACGTGCAAGACAGGAGGCAAAGAGGGCTTGGTATGAGAGTATCACCCAAGAGTCTGTGAGCGCGCCGGTAAAGCATCACAATGTAAGCCGATCGCTCACCCCTAGTGCCAGGACCAACTGGGTCAATTTTGATGAATACCCGCTTCCGATGTCACGCCACAGAATCATAGACGCCTCGCATCTGAG
Source organism: Chascanopsetta lugubris (assembly GCA_016785325.1). NCBI lineage: Eukaryota > Metazoa > Chordata > Actinopteri > Pleuronectiformes > Bothidae > Chascanopsetta > Chascanopsetta lugubris. Next base: position 29,850 of record JAFBJT010008092.1, read on the forward strand.
AGCACCTCAATCTGCAGGCCTGACTTACATCCCTACTGTTAAAGGGAGAAAAAAACGGTCACCTCTTCCTTCCTGCGATCGGAGTACTAAACGGTTCTCAGATGATTCAGACAACGATGTTGGAGAACCATATGCATGGCATAACCCTCACCCTCACTGTGACGAACCCCTATTCCACCACAAAGGGATCGGTCCCATTTTTCCTCCGAGCATGAAGTGCTTGCATGGCATGACTCTCACCCTCACTGTGACCGAACCCTTACTCCACTACAAAGGGGGAAGTCCCATTTTTCCTCCCAGCATGAAGCGTATGCATTGCATGACCCCCGTCCTCACCTTGACCAAATTTCTCTCTCCTACCAGGTAAAGTGGGGTCATCTCCCTCTCGTTTGGATCTGAGGAACCCATAGTCCTCAGACCACTCTGACAACACAGACCCCTCCCCTGTGGAGAATCCCCATGGTGGTGAACAGACCTTGCACCTGGACCAGAACCCTGGAAGGGCAGACTTGGTCACCATGTAGAAACAGGAACCTGCTATTCCTGCCAACCATAGGGGGTGATGCCAAACCACACCCATGACTCACCTGCCACACCTGATGAGACTGAGGAGGTGTAAACTCTTCATCAGGCCTTGCCCCCCTTGTGGCTTGAAAATGACTTGCTGGTTTCCAGCCATGACGAACAAGGACCAGACAAGTGGATTGCCCCAACTAACCATGAGGAGGTGATGCTAGGCCACACCCATGACTCACCTGTTGTCAACCACTGTGTCTATGACGCCAAACATACCAGGTTGCATCTGAGCCATTGTTGACTAATGTCAAGTCAGACATCGAGGGTTACCATAACAGTCAGAACCTCTTGGATGAAAGTGAGACAAAGGTAGAGCGAGCTGACAACCAGTGGCTCGTCGACACAGCAGCCACTAAAGCTCCCTTAACCCACGACCACCATGACAATGCTACCAAGATGATCCCACCAGGCCAAACAACATTGATGAGTGTTCCCCACGGAGCCCCTGAACACACTGATGGTGTCGATCTCCACTGCCTAGACTCAGAATGTCAGGGGGTAGAGTCTAAGATCTCGGTCAAAGATCATCACTTGACCATCAACACCCCCCTACACCAGCAGCATCTGGTTGAAGGGACTAAAATGACCAGATTGAGAGGATCAGAACTCAGCGCTGCATTTTTCAAACAGCAGAGCCAGCCTAACATTGGCTGCTCTCTGGCTCCTTCTTAGTGGATGTGTCATCACGCCAATATGATCCTGTACAACGTACAGCTACATCCAAGTGCAGTTATTGCTTCCTAGAGAACCTCCACCCAGGGATCAGGTGTCACTACTCAGCATACTACCAGATCCTGGGTTAGGATCACCCTCAGTGTCAGTCTCTCTGTAAGTCATCCACAGGCTCAGGAGTGGAGGCAGCCACCTTCCCAGCGAGGGACGGAGCAGCCATAACTCCAGGGTAGGATGTAGACTAATCTGGTTTTAGAAAATTGCATGCCCAACTCACCCACCAGCATGCATTAAACAGACTGATAACACTAACCTCTGCCTGTCCCAAAGATTAGATCATTATTGTTTGTTGTTGTTTGTTGTTACATCATGCACATCAAAACACAACACCTATTCACTGATCTGAACCCCTTCTCTCCTCTTTCCTCTGACTTCCTGTCCATGTTTCTTGTTCTTTTATCATGAAACTGTTATTGTTTAATGTGTTGATGCAGAACATGTTTAGGATTAGCTTGTGAGCTAGCTTAGACATCTCTGCCCAGAGATTGCCTCAACTCAGCCCAGACATGACAGCCTCGGTGAACTCTGAACTGTTTCACCTACGTTTGCCTACTCAGACTCACAAGTCGAGAGGACTACGAACTCTGCCCACATGGACACTCAACCTGAGTTTGCGCCAAAGACTGGACATCACCGCATTCTTCGGACCAAAGGGGGGGTGTTGGTATGGTGTATGATATGACATATCATGTCATGTGGTCTACAAGGACAAAGGAGAAGCCTGGGCTGGAGTTTATGACCCTCAACAAATGGCTCCTCAAAAACCACCATCCCTTTGATCAGGATAGGGGTTAACAAATGACGCCCTATTTGAGTAGGTTAACATGATCCTTTGTACGCAAAGTGCTGTGTCCACCAGCACTTTCGTCGTAGAGGGAGCGGGGTTCCCCCCCTTCACAACACATACCCCCTCACTCACACCTCAGAGTGACACTAAACGAGTACTCTGCACCGGCATTGGCTGAAACCGGCAGCCCGTCATCCAGCCACAGTGTGGAACGGACTTCAGTATCCAGCTCCCAAGGATTGGAGTACCTGGATTCCAGGTGCATTACGTCGTAGCCGTCTGAAGTGCTCGATGATGAACCGCCGCGCCCAGTCATGGACCGTGCTGTGGACCACTTGAGCGGACTTTGCTGTACAACTCCGAACGGAGCAACTCACAGTAAGAGGCGTTTATGTCTGGGCAGAGAATTGTTTAGGATACACTGTGTTTATGAAACTTGGAAGAGCTGTATGTTTTGTTCTCAGTCAGAGTGAAGATCTGGTGTCGACCTTTTGTCCTTTTACTTCTGTCCCTTCCTTCTCTTCTACTAACCTCAGTTAATGTTTGACCATCTCGGTTCTGGTGAGGGAGGGGCGTCGTCTCCGCCAACCATTTTGTTTTTTGTGGTCACATCACTCACGTGACTCCACCCCAATCTGTCCCTATGTCTCTCATACACACACACATACCCACACACACACTCCAGGTTTTATGTGTTTACTTGTGTTGTTTCGTAATGTATGTCTGAGTATAGTTGGATTATGATAGTGTTGATAAATAAGTGATGTTGTTGTAAGAAAACCATTGCTTGGTTAATAAACCCTGTTATAATTTATCATGTCGTTATTTGTGCTTATTGTGATTATATTTATAAAAACAGCTGGAACTCCCATAGTCAGTGCTCGAATTTCAACCTTCTAACTATTTGAGACTGTAGTTTTAACTGTCAGTTTGGTTATTGGTCCCTGATAACAGGGAGGTGCCCCAAGGTTACTCTTGGTAGTAAACATTTTTACATATCATCACTGATCCCAAATGGTAATTGATATCCTCCTACTTCCTTGTTCATCCAAAAATGGGCAAAGAGGCGGAGCACAGGTAGAGAGAGAGAGAGAGAGAGAGAGAGAGAGAGAGAGAGAGAGAGAGTGTAGGACTTCCTAAACCTTTTTTTTAATGAACCAGGAAGTAGACATTTCCCGCCCCTCTCTCTCGCTCCCTCTCTCTCTCTCTCTCTCTCATTCCCCCTCTCTCTCTCTCTCTCTCATTTCATCTCTCTCTCTCTCCTCTCAGAGAGGTAAGAACTGTTCAGCATAGGTCTCCTCTCTCTCTCTCTCTCTCTCTCCTCTCAGAGAGATAAGGAGTTCAGCATAGGTCTCTCCCTCTCTCTCTCTCTCTCTCTCTCTCTCTCTCTCGTGTTTGGAAGCTGAGGCGGATGCCTCTGGATCACAGCTCTGATACACACTGAAACACTGCATTAATTGCTGGATGTGAGGGTTTCTCTCTCTCTCTCTCTCTCTCTCTCTCTCTCTCTCTCTCTCTCTCTCTCTCTCTCTCTCTCTCTCTCTCTCTCTCTCTCTCTCTCTCGTGTTTGGAAGCTGAGGCGGATGCCTCTGGATCACAGCTCTGATACAGACTGAAACACTGCATTAATTGCTGGATGTGAGGGTTTCTCTCTCTCTCTCTCTCTCTCTCTCTCTCTCCCGCCCTTCATCTGCTTTTGAGGGCAGTGGGGTTGCCATGGCGACAGTGTTGGGAAATATAAATGCTGGTGTTGGTTTTACATTGGTTTGCTTTTTATTTTGAGCAGGCGAATAAAGAAACTGTTTTATGTGTTTATTAGATACATGAGTATCAAAACAGTTATAATATGCAAAGTGTGTGTGTGTGTGTGTGTGTGTGTGTGTGTGTGTGTTTGCACATGCCACTTTTTCATGTGTTTCCATGCTCTTCTGTTTGCATGAATGATCATATGTATGTGTGTGCGTGTCTGTGTGTGTGTATATGTGCGTTTGTGTACGTTTGTGTCTGTCTGTGTGTGTATGTGCGTTCATGTGTGTGTGTGTGTGTGTGTGTGTGTGTGTCTGGGTGTGCGTGTCTGTGTGTGCCTTTGCATTGTTTATGTTGAAATAACATATGAAAATAT
>JAFBJT010008129.1:0-28019 GCA_016785325.1 Chascanopsetta lugubris
CTAGCGGGGGGAGGCTAACGTTAGTTGCTATGGGCCTAGCTTCAACAGTGTGTATTCCACTTGGATACACAGCCGTGTATCCAAGTGGAAGACTATCAGTACAGTTCTTAGACACTTCAAAAGTGAATGGATCATTGTGTTTATTTGACAGAGTTGTATTTAACTTGGGACAAGTTGATTTAAATGTTTGTTGATTCATCATCCTAATATCCCTGACATGGTATGAACTAGTGTCATAATATTCCTCTAAATGGTTTTGACATTGCACAGGAGGTAAAAAGTTCAGTTGTTTAAAAGCTTGTATAAAACCAAAACACAATTTTTCATCCTCGACAGATAAGAGTACACACAGTCTGGTAACTGCAGGAGCGAGAGAGAGAGAGAGAGACAGAGAGAGAGAGAGAGAGAGAGAGAGAGAGAGAGAAAGAGAGAGAGAGAGATGCACAATCTCTTGAGAGAGAGAGAGAGAGAGAGAGGCAGAGAGATCATCTTGTTCCTGGCAAGTCTGTCACTGCATGTCCTGAAGAGGAAGTCCCGTGAGTAAGTAACATAATATGGGACCAGGCCAAACAATGAGTTTAATCAAGCTCAGAACAAGCTCTGGTCTGTCTTGACTATAAGGTTACAGGCTAACTAGCATAAGTGAAACTCTCTTGCTTCAAGTTGTGATTAGGTGTTTCTCAGGCTTTGTGAGGGCTATCACTTGAGTTTCACTCTCTGAACATCAATTGGAGAGGTCAGCTGAAGCGGGTCACACCTTCTATTGATTAGTCTTTAGTGAAATCATCCAGGGGCGGGTTCAGCCGTGCGCAATTAACCTGAGTGCCACCACCTGTGATAAGTCCTGACATAAAAACACACTCTTACCACTGTTATGCCGATGATACTCAGCTCTTCCTGTCATTTTCACCAGATGACCCATCCGTCTCTGGACGCATCTCATCCTGCCTTTCTGACATTTCTGAATGGATGGAGGAACACCACCTTCAGCACTACCTGTCTTAAGATTGAGCTCCTTGTTATCCCAACCAGTCCCTCCCTCCAACCACAGATCGGTATACTTCTTGGAACAACCAAACTTATGCCTACAAAGTCCCAAAACCTGGGTGTCATGATTAATGACCTGCTAACCTTCAGGGGTCACATTGCCTCAGTCGCGGTCATGCCGTTTTGCCCTGTACAACATCAGGAAGATCAGACTCTTCCTGTCAGATCACGCTACACAGCTGCTGGTACAAGTTCTTGTAATGTCTCGCATTGATTACTGCAACTCTCTCCTGGCAGGCCTCCCTGCTTGCACATTCAAACCTCTCTAGACGATCCATAATGCAGCAGCATGTCTGGTTTTCAACCGGCCCAAAACTGCACATGTCACTCCGCTTTTCAAATCCCACCACTGCCTTCCAGTTGCAGCTTGCATAAAATTCAAATCATTGATGCTTGTCTACAGAACAATAACAAAAAAGGCTCCGGCCTTCCTGGACTCCCTCATCCAGGTCTATACTCCCTCTCGCTCACAGCAATCTGTTAATGAAAGACACCTGGTGATTCCAGTACAACGAGGCCCTAAGTCACTGGCTCGACTCTTCCTCTCAGCAGTTCCTCTGTGGTGGAACAAACTACCTAACTCTAGCCATTCTGCAGAATCTCTTTCCACTTTCAAGAAAAAGCTAAAGACCCACCTTCTTCACCAACACCTCTGCACTTAATCTTGACTCCTGCACTTAAGCAGGGACCTGGGACTCAAAGCAGTCTGCATCACCTATCCTATCCTGTTCCTTTTGTCTCGATCTTTGCTTGTGTTGTACGTCGCTTTGGACAAAACCGTCTTCTAAGTGACTTGAAGAATTGTAGGGGAAAAAAAGTACTCAGCTTTACAATAAAACCATGCAAATAAACAAATATGTGACCAGCCCTCTGGGTTTCTCTGTTCCTCGAATAATGATAATGACAACCAGAGTCAGTGGCCGAAATGTTTCATTCATCGAGTTTCAACTCCCTGAAAATAATCCATAGTCCATACTGGACCATAGATCTGGTAACTATTCTCTCTCTCTCTCTCTCTCTCTCTCTCTCTATCTATATATATATATATATATATATATATATTATATATATATATATAAAGTTCACTTGCCACTCTTCACAGAGACACTGACCAATAGAAACACTATTACAGGATGACTCTCATCATAAATACAGACACCCAGGGGTCATCTACCTGAAATCTTCTATTGATCAATCAGAACCATGGTATTAGAGAAGAGTGCAAATGAGCTGCTTGGTTGAGAGTTTAAACAATACAAGTATTCATCATCAAATCAAAATGTTTTTACTGGAGATTAAAGTGCTATCACATTTGACAATTTTCAGTGAAGCCTGCAGCTGTCCTCTCAGACCGAAATGTTGTCTAAAATCATAAATACTTGCCAAGAGCTGGGCTCCAAAAACACTGAGAGAATAGTGGACATGTGCCATGTCTGGGAGCAACACTGCCCACTGTGCTGGAAGGAAACCCAGCAGGTCGCGAAAAAGCCAATTAGCCTGGACATCTTTTTCTGCGAGACCTGACGCGACCTTGTAAAAACAAGTCTATTGTTGGGCCTGTAACCTTGATTTTATGAATAGAAACAAAGGGACGGAAAGAGCTGATATTCAGCTAAGACTACAGAACTGATCTCATGATGAGGAAGTCAAATACATCATCCTGTGTTACTCTTGTATAGTTTGTTAGGTCAAATCCCATTTTTTTCCGAAGTAGAGAAGGACACTGCTCAGAATATTCAAATTATGATAACGCAATGGCTTATTCCTGCCTGTTGGTTGTGATGAAAGCATCTCATCTGAAGTATTTACAACAGCAGTAACTTTCAGGATTTCAGGATTTGGGTGATTCGCCGACAGAGATGGTGTGACCTGATGTATTGATCCTACATGGGGGAATCATGTTAGCAGCACATTTACACCAGTGTCCTCTCTTATCGCCCAAACCAGGTGTTTTCATATTGAGACAGTAGCATTACTTAAGTTTAGTTTTTCATTTTCACAGGTTAGACATATAAAACAAACCCATTTACAGTGAATTGTGTTGTATCCTCATATATAGAGACTATTTTGCCAGTGCTGATGATTTACTTCATGTAATATGAGTGCAGATAAAGAGGAGTATATGAACTCACTGATAAAAAATGATAAATGCTGAGCTTTCTCTGAATCATCTATGAAACTATGAAAAATATATTTACAAAAATACCAACTGACAAGAATCTAATGTCACCACAATTCGTGTTGTTTCATCAAATTATCTTGAAGGTTGGACAGAGGAAACTAACTGCATTCCACTTGCCATCACTTGAATATTGATATTGTGTTTCATGGTGCAGGTGAACACTTCGCAACTGCTGAAATGTAGAAAATGAAATGGTTGAAATTTGAACTGGAACACAATCCCATTGTTCCATTTGACTCTCAGGAGATTACCAAACTATGCATAGCGTGTAAAGGACTTAATAAAACAAGGATTGCTCAATTCAAGGAAGAGGGAGGGGGCGGGGATTCTGGGAGCCATGCTGAGGAGGAAGGGGGAGGGAGATGTTGAGGGAGGTGCCCCTCATCTGAACTTTATTCTGGCTCCTCCACTTCTCCCAGGACACACTCAGTCCTCCGTGCACTCTCTCCGCCTCTGTGCCTGCACATAAAAACAGAGATGAAGCTGAACTCTGCGCTGACCTGGGCACTGGTGCTCTTCTCCTTCGTCTCCCTCATCCTCAACATTGTCATGATTGGATTCCACTCCAGCAAGGGGCCGAAGTGTTCCGCTAAGCGTGTGCACCCACTGAGGCGCGAGCATGACGACCGAAGCCTGGTGTTTGCCGACCTCACCGAGGAAGAGTACGCGCAGGTCAAGCAGTACATGCTCCGGCAGAAGGACTTGGACATATCCACCAGCCAGATCACGAAGCCATGGGAGAACTTTCTGTTCCTCATTGACCTCACCCTGCCTAAGAAAGTGGACGCAGTGGCGTATTTGGACGGTAAAGGTCCCAAACCAATAAGAGAGGCCACAGTGGTGGTTTTCCATGGCGCACGGGGCCACATCAAGGAGTATTCCGTGTGGCCCCTGCCCAACCCGGAGCACCACAGAGATGTCACCATGGAGAAGTACAACACGGAGCTGCCCATCAATGCTCGACCGGTCACAATTGGAGAATACGCACTGCTCTTCCAGTTTCTGGACACAGAAGTTTTCTCCAAACTGGAGAAGCTGATGATAGAGAGCTTCAATGGGAAGAGTTTGAACGCATTTGAGCAGATGCCCCGTGGGGTCCAATCCGGGGATAGAAGTACCTGGATCGCCTTCCACAGGGACATGAGTGGCATGTACATCCACCCGGTGGGTTTGGAAGTGCTGGTCAACCACGAAAGCGTCAACGCATCCCTGTGGAAGGTTGAGCGTCTCTTTTATAATGGACAGTATTTCGACTCTGTGGCGGAGCTGAAGCAGAAATATGAAGCAGGCTCCATCAAGAAGATCATATATAAGGAGTCCCCTGATTATGGCTCTCTGAAACCCAGGGTGAAGCCCCTGCAGGTCCCTCCGCAGCAGCTTTACGCAGAGGGGAAGCGCTTCAGTGTGCACCACAACCAGGTCATCTACCTGGACTGGAGCTTCGCCTTCGGGCTCAGCTCTCTCACAGGCATGAGGGTGTTCGATGTGCGCTTCAAGGGCGAGAGGATTGCTTACGAGCTGAGTGTGCAGGAGGCCATGTCGGTGTACGGTTCCCCTACACCAGGGATGATGCTCACCAAGTTCCTGGATACAAGCATCGGTATCGGACGCTTTGCGCACGAACTGACCCGCGGCGTGGACTGTCCCTACTCGGCCACCTACGTGGACACGTACCGCTACATCGATGCTCCAGCTGCCGGCAGGTTCAGGAACTCAATCTGTATCTTCGAGCACAACATGGGTCAGCCCCTGCGGAGGCACTTTGCCGACTTTTTCCACAACAGTTACGGAGGAATGGTGAACAGCGCCCTGGTGATCAGGTCGATCACAGCAATAGGAAACTACGACTACATGTGGGACTTCATCTTTTACCAGAGCGGATCTGTGGAGGCCAAGGTGCACGCCACTGGATACATCTCCTCCTCTTACCTGGTGAATGGCAGTCTGAGCCACGGGCACCAGGTGGCGGAGAATGTTCTGGGCAACATACATACGCACTTCATCAACTTCAAGGTGGACCTGGATTTGTTAGGTGAGAAGCAGAAATAAGATTATATTGAGTATTTCTTTTAAATGTAACTTAATTAAATGAAATCATCTTGTTTTGATTTCATTGTAAGCAAGAGGTGACACCATGACTTGCAGCAAAATGTAACTATTATTTTAACAACAAATAGTAGGGCGACAAAGACACAAGGTGAAGGTATAACACAGCAAGAAAGTTGGTGGAAATACAGGAAGGCTGGTGAACCTTTAACACTTTAATTTACACTGTTACAGGAAGAGGGCGCCATTGTCATGCTTTTCTAACAGTCACATCTCTTTACTGCATGATGTGATACCAAAGGAATTTGTTTGATTGTTTGATTTCCTTCCTGCGTTTGATTGTTAGATTTGCTTCTCAGCCTCAACATTGGAACCCATAACCATGCCAGTGCTGCATTTTATTGGACACCCCAGTGTTTTGAATAAAATATAATTTTCTAGGCTGCTTCTGCAACATTTAGGGGACCTTAGTGGCTTAGAAGATTTGAGGGTTAAGCAATGTGGTTGTATGTCAAGTGTAAAAATGCACTGAGCAGAGAGAGGGAGCCCCATGATGATTTGACCATCTGCAGCTGAGACTGAGAGTTTGTCCAGAAAGAGCTGGAATGTAGATGCAGGCCAAAGGGTTAACGTAAACAGCCATTTATAAAACTTAAGTGGGAACAGACGTGTGTTTGGGGAGGTGCTTGTAAGTGTGTTTGTGTGTGTGTGTGTGTGGGGGGGGGGGGGGGGGGGGGGGGGGGACTAGGAGAAATATTTGCAACAGCTAAACAGGAATGGTTCCTCTCAGGTTAGCGGGAAAGTAACATTGTGGGACGGTAACAGTGAAGAGTATTGTGAAAGAGATTGTTACTTCTAAATTAAGTGGATGATAATTCTTTTTTTTTTACAGAGGTCATGACTTGTCAGCTTAAGGTCAAAAGACGCTAAAGTGTCATGCATCAACAAGTGTTGATCTATGAGGCTAAGTCAGCTGACCAGAGTGAGTGCGTAGAGCTACACGCATTCCAGGATGCTTTCTAGGATGTGAAAGACTTCCCACTGTGCTGCAAGGAAACACAGCAGGTCAAGAACAAGCCAGTTAGCCTGGACATCTTTTTCTGCGAGATCTGACGCGACCTTGTAAAAACAACAACCAGGGTCCGGTCTATTGTTCGGCCTATAACCTTGATTTTACCAATAGAAACAAAGGGGCGGAAAGAGCTGATATTGATAACAGCTTCATGATTTCACAATGAGGAAGTCAAATACATCAACCTGTATGTATCTATGTTTACAGGACAGTTACACCAGTGTCCTCTCTTATCACCAAAATTTCTCTAGCAGTGTGCACTGGTGTCTTGTATGTGTTGCACACGGTTTCCATCTTGAGATAATAGCATTACTTTTACGTTTTCTTTTCTTTTTCACAGGTATGATAAATCACAAACAAACCCATTTAAAGTGAATCATGTCGTATACTCACACTGGATAGACTATTTCCTCAGTGCTAATGATTTCAGTTTCTAAGAACTTGAAACCATTGTTCATATATCAGTGTAGATAGACTAGAGCAGGGGTGGGCAATCTTTTTTGATGAGGGGCCACATGAGAAAGTTGAACTGTGTTGGGGGGCCATATCGGCAAAGTGTTGGGGGGGGCGTCGTGTGCGTCGTTGTATGTGTGTATGTGCGTGCGTGGATCTTTGTGTATTTGTGTGTGTGCGCGGATCGTTGTGTTTGTTATGTGTGTGTGCTCCAGCTGCTGCCAGGTTCAGGAACTCAATCTGTATCTTGAGCACAACATGGGTCAGCCCCTGCGGAGGCACTTTGCCGACTTTGCCCACCACACCTATGGAGGAATGTTGAACAGCGCCCTGGTGATCAGGTCGATCACAGCAATAGGAAACTACGACTACATGTTGGACTTCATCTTTTACCAGAGCGGATCTGTGGAGGCCAAGGTGCACGCCACTGGATACATCTCCTCCTCTTACCTGGTGAATGGCAGTCTGAGCCACGGGCACCAGGTGGCGGAGAATGTTCTGGGCAACATGCATATGCACTTCATCAATTTCAAGGTGGACCTGGATTTGTTAGGTGAGAAGCAGAAACCAGGGCCGGCACAAGACTTGGCACCAAGCAGAATTTGATTTAGGGCACCCGACCTGACTTTACCTTGGTGCCTTTAAGGGTCCGGTCTTTCTGAAACAAACAGATCAAATGTTGCCCTATGTTGCCTCTGAGCGAATGAGTTTGATATCACAGTGTGTCCTTCATGGCCAGAGGATTTTGGCTTGACCAGGAAGTTAGAATCATTGAGTTCAAGATGATTCAACAAGGATTCTAGTGGGACCTGTGCCGGTATCTGTAGACTCTACAACAGGGGTGCCCGATACGTCGATCGCAATTGATCGGTCGATCGCACGGGCAGTGTTGGTAGATCGCCGGTAACGTTTCAACCGGCGTTCGTCACATGTCAACACGAGAGAGAGAGAGAGGAGCGCACAGCTGCCGCAGCATGTGAACACTCTGCCCGTGCGCCAGAGGTGGCACAGCAGCGGCGGCGGCGCGCTTCACTCCATGAGGCCTGAGACGGATACGCCCACACACACGGATGTGCGCACGCACACACACACACACACACACACACACACACACACTCACACACACACACACACACACACACACACTTACATATATTGACCCCTGGTATTGGTAGATCATTTTGACTCGGTCAATTAAAAAGTAGCTCCCACGACGAAAAAGTGTGGGCACCGCTGCTCTACAGATACCGACACTGAACTTGTTGCACAGATACATCCGATCCAAACATTCATGTATTTCTTAAAAAACATCTTTACGTTCGCATGGGTTCCTCTGCAGGGGGGAAGAACGTATTCCAGACCAAAGACATGAAGTTTGTTAACACGTCTCTGCCGTGGATGCCTGATCACTACACTTTGGTCCCTCAGCTGGTGGAGAATCAACTGAAGACCGAGCAGGTCAGCTTTTATTTTCATCACCTCCCCAACTCTCCCTAAGCAAAGAGATCATCAATCACGAGTAACACACTGAAACAGAAGTCTGGAGAAGAAGTTCCCACAGTCCTAGAACACTTAACTGCAGTATGGGCCCCAGTATGCCTCAAATAAAGGCTGCACATCTGTGGATGCTATTCTTGGAATTTGGAGGAAGTCGCTGCCCAGAGGAGAGATAATATACTTCAAGGAGAATGTGTAAATTACACAATCCAGTTTTCTCTCTGTCTCTCTCTTTCTCTCTCTCTTTCTCTTTCACGATGCACTCTAAAGGTCCAGACAGGAACATGTTCCGACTAGACCCTGGATACTGTATTTACATGTCCTCACAGAAATCAGTTCACGGCTTAAAATAGGCAACTAGAGTTAGTTCAAAAATAAAACATATATTTTATGTATTCATATATAGGCAACAAAATGCAAGGTTTTCTGTCATGTTCAATTTGTATTGAAAACAGTTTGAATGTGAGTTGATTAAATACAGCAAAACTTAAGAAAACAAACAAACAAACTTGTATATATAACATATACTTAACTTACGTTTTACTTTACATTTCCAACAGCAACAAAAATGGCAGATTATATCATGAGAGTTTCCTAGTTTTTGTTGTATTTCTCTGGCAGCGTCACAGCACCACTTACAGGCCTGGAGGCTATACTACAGCATTCTCAGTCGTTTCATGTGGACAACCACATTTCTTGATATTTTCTGAAATGAAAAAGAGAAAGGTCATCTTCGTATAAATCAATGTAGTGTTTTCTTTGTATTACAACTATATTTGTTAAATGAACTGATTGTGTCACAGCAAACAAAGTCATTCTAACAACAGGAACCATGTTGTTAACTATGACACGCCCACAGGAGGCAGCTCTGCGTCACGACACTAAGATGCCTCGTTATCTCCACATCGCCAGCAACAAGGTGAACCGCTGGGGTCACCAGCGCTCCTACAGGCTGCAGGTGTACACCTTTGCGGGAGACCACCTTCCAGAGAGCCAGAGTGAAGAGAGGGCCATGTCTTGGGCCAGGTGAGACCGACCATCAGATCCTGTAAATGTTGAATTGTCCCATGATTCAAGTCGAACATATTACAGACACATGTGGGGCCAGGACATGAGCTCACTTACCTTCTCTTGCTTTTTCGGTAACTCCTGTTCCCTTGATTTGGTCTGAGGGTGTTTTCTGGATGCACTGTCGGTGCACACCTGATCTGATTCTGTTCACATTTACAAAGGCAAACCTCAAATGGACAAAACATTTTCAAAGGTTAGGAAACAAACAGAGATATTAGACCACTCGATCCAAAGTCCCACTGTGCTATGACATGTTAAAAAGATGTTTTTTATCAACTGTACTTTTACATCCTTCCTTTGCGGAGGTATTGAACCGAGAAGTAAGAATCTGTGATTCTGTTTGTCTTTAGCAGAGTCGCTCACTCAAATTCATTAACATTAACGGTTGGAGTGGCGTTCTTAGAGTGGATTCCAGGATTTAAATATAGTTTGTTTGAAACAAACGTGTCCAGCAGACTCCAACATATGTTTGTCAAAAGCAAACAAACAAGCAGCACCGTGGGACACAGTGAGGTCAAAGCCTGTTGTTTACATCGGACATGACAACGGTCTTCTCTTTAACACGGAACAATCAGAGGTCCAATCCAAAGTTCGTTAGTCCACGAGCCCTTAAAGAATCAATTCTTCGCTGGTATAATAACTCCATTGACGATACAGAAGACAAGCTCAGCTCAGGTCATTTCAATCTCTTGTCCAGTCTCCGTGCTCTTAAGGATCATTTCCACTGATTTGCCTCTTGTTTTGGAGAAACAGAGCCTTCAGAACAGGGTCCAGCTCGTCTCGGTTCAGTCCATTGCCTTTATGTTTTGTATGGTCCATTTATCCCTGTCTTTGTCCCCATGTCTCTGCAGCACCGGGTATAACGCAGCAATGTCAACAAAGTCTGACGCCTGCTAAAATGGCGCCAGTGGCCCATAATGTATTGCAAGATCACGTGCCCTTTCGAGCCCTATAGTTAGGGCTCGAAAGGCATCCACTAGAGCAGACACACACACCCACAAGCAATTTGCTACATCACAAATTGCTCGTGTTGCTGCTCCTGCAGAAGCTGCCACTGTTTTTGTTAAATTACTCAAAAATGCGTTTCTGTCATTTTATACGGTGCTGACCATTTTATTAGTGTTATTTCTAAACGACAACCGTGTGTTTAACTCCAAAAGTGAGAAAAACCACAATAGGTCCCCTTTAATCAACAATTGATATAATGCAACAACTGAGGGGAAGATAAGGAAGTTCAGTGGGTTGACCTTAGATTCTGCACTTCCCGTCCGCTTGCAGGTACAAGGTTGCCATCACCAAGCATAAGGACTCGGAGCAGACTAGCAGCAGCCTGTACAGTCAAAACAACATCTGGGATCCAGTTGTGGACTTCAGCAAGTACATTGAAGATAACGAAAGCATTGAGAACGAGGTTCGTTTACACAGAATTGACAATACTATTAAATCGGACAACATAGCTGAAGGACGTTTGTTCGATGTGTCTGCAGGACCTGGTTGCATGGGTGACAGCTGGTTTCCTTCACATCCCACACGCTGAGGACATACCCAATACTGTCACAGTGGGCAACGGGGGCGGGGTCTTGCTGCGGCCCCACAATTACTTCGACCAGGATCCGTCCATCGACTCGCCGGACGGAGTGTACATCAGCCCCGGCACCGAGAACAGTTGCGACAGCAACAGGGTGGCTTGCCTTGCTCAAGAGTCGTGCAGCCCCGTTATGGAGTCCTTCACTTACAGTGGCTTTGACGGAGTCATGAGGTTCGAGGAATAGACCTCATGTGTCCAAGACTTGAGTTTGAGCAGTTTGAACATGTTCATAGGAGCTATTTCAACTATTTTTGTATGTGAGAATTTTACCTTTTTCAATAATAAATGACTTTATTAAGAAGTCATATAAATGAAGTCTATTTTTTATCATGTAAGATTCAGGTGAAATAATCAATGTCCATCATCAGAACAGAAATATTAAATAATTACATTTATGATCATATAATAATCCCAAATATACATATTTACATACATTGATGGTTGTATCAACCTTAAAATGAGCCCTTTATTACTTGCATGTGAAGCTGGTCCAGGACATCAGGGTAAAAAAGTATGCTTATAATTAATTATTAATTCAGTTCAATAGTCACTGTATCAGTGTGGTTATTATACAATTAATTAAAGTCCATTCAGAATTCATTAAAAGAGTTTATATATCAATAAGAGAAAACAACATGATTGTCAGGTCATAAACGAGATGTAGTAGTAGATGTAGTTTCACATGGATTATTTTATCTTATGCTCAGTGACATTAACTAGGATACACAGGTGCATTAACATACATTAGAATTGCATTTAAAGGTCCAGTATGTACTGTTGTGTACCTTGTGAACCTGAAACCATAGAGAAGCCCCTCCCCTTCAGGACCTTCTCATGTAGGTGTACAAGGCTCATTTCAAGGTCATACATTCATCATTTGTAAGCATGATTATGGACATTACAATTTATATCTGCTAATTGAGCCTCTATAACGACACACTGGGCAGTTTATTGTATTTTATCACTTTTGAATAAATAGAGCATTATACTCCTCTATCTGATCATGTAACACCTCACTGGTTTCAAACATGGCCTCCCCCTGAGTTGATAGCCTCAAACTATGTCATGTACACGGGGGGGGCTTCAGGCCGTGACTACTGAACTTTCGTTCATTTTGTTTTCTTGGTAACGTTGTTGTATAGTCTCCAAATAAAGGATTGTTTGTACTGTAGCTCGTCTTTAAATGTGGAGTGTTTACATTCAGTCTCTCTCTCTCTCTCTCTCTCTCACACACACACACACATACACACTCACACACACACGCACACTTCCTCATTGTGTTTTTTCAGAGGGGAATAAATTGAAACCAGACCCTCTCTCTCTCTCTCTCTCTCTCTCTCTTAGAATGTCTACACATGGAGATGCTCTACTACACTGACATCTCCCTCCAAGTAAGCTACAAAGCTGCGATCTGAATATATATGTATTGTGTTTCCCCTACTATTCTATTGGAACGATTAAGTCAATTCAGTTTGATTTGATTTTCTATACAGCGCCAGATCACAAGACTTCATTTAACGATATCATTCCTTTGGAACAGGTCTACACTGTGTTCTTTCATGAAACTAACTACAAAGGCTTATTTATGTGTCAGCACGTCATTTGTCGCTACACGCGGTTGCAGCTCTACTCCTCACGTGTGTTGGAAGAACATGTCGTGCTGGATTTCCAGTTTGTGACTCAGCAAATTCAAGCTCATACTACTGTTAGTTAGCCCTTTCACTTGGGGGTTCTGATCCGATGTCTGAGTTAGCCACATTTTAATGAAAAACCACAAAAGTGCATTTTAAGGACACACTCCTTTTTGTCCTCAATTTCAGAAAATCCATATTTCATGTAGTCTATGTGGCACTTTTCGTTCCACCATTGCAGGATTTATGTGTGAAATGGCGTGAGTGTATTAGCATTACAGTGCAGCATCGCCACCAGCTGTCAAGGAGTGTGAATAGATGGCAAAAAAAAAAAATCATCTTCAAAATAAAAGCAGGATTTTCGTGAGCCACTGAAAATGAGTCCATGTCCGCCACCCACATAAACATGTACAATAACATCAGGGACTCTAACATTTCTAGGAGTTTTTTGTTTATTCTATTCTTTGTTTGTGCGGCAAACCAGAGAACCTTGGATTCGCAGACACAACGGAGTTCAATATCATTTGTACAGAGACGACATCACTACACCCGTTTTTGTCTGGAGGCTCTTCAACGAGCAAAGTTTGAGGGCGACAACAAACAAACGAAGCTTGTGACGGAGGACACAGAGAGCGGTACTCGGACAGTTTCTGGTCTCTTCCTCCTCTGGCTCGGTTCTTTCTTCACTGGCAGCGGGAATCGAACCCGCCACCGTCATCGCTCGTCAGAGTCCTGCGTCTTCAGCTGCCTCTGCTCCTGGATCTGCGCCTCCAGCATTTTGGCGTACTCCTGCCTCAGACGCCGCTTTCTAATTATCCGGGCTTCGTCTATTTCTGTCATTTTGGATACCATGCTCTGCCCCTGGGGGGCGTATATGTTCTTTTTTAGCACCACCACCTTGTCAGCCACGGGACGCATCCTATTGGTGTTCTCCTCCTCCTCCGCCACCCGCTGGGCCTCCACCTGTCTCCTCTGCTCTTTGATCTGGGCCTCCAGTTGTTTGGCATACTCCTGCTTCCGGATCTGACTCTTCACCCGTCGGGCTTCATCTTTCTCAGTCATCTTGGCCACCATGCTCTCGCCCTGCGGAGCGTATATGTTCCGTTTTAGCACCGCCATCTTGTCCGCCATCACTTTCATTTTACACAGGCGCTCCTCCTCCTCCACCCGCTGCGCCCGGATCTGTCTCTGCTCCTTGATCTGCGCCTCCAGCATTTTGGCGTACTCCTGCTTCAGGATGCGACTCTTTTGCCGCCGAGCCTCATCTTTCTCTATCATCTTGGCAACCATGCTCTGCCCCTGTGGAACATACAGGTCAGTCATCTTGTCAGCCACCACCCTCATCTTACACGGGAACCACTCATCCTCCTCCAGCTGCGCCCCGTACTGCCTCTGCAGAATCTGAGCTTTTAGAATTTCTGCATACTCCTGTTTCATAATCTGGCTTTTGAGTTGCCGGGCTTCGTCCTCCGCTATCATTTCATCCACCATGCTTTTCTCTTCTGGGGCGTAGATGGGCGGTTTGTACACCGCCATCTTAAACATAGCGCAGCTAACATCATGGTGTGCGTTCATTGGCCCCTGATCATACGAATGTCCGAGGGTCTCTGTTTAATGCTCATCTGGGAGTTTGTTTCGACTTTTGCTAAGAAGCTCAAGACTTTCTGCTTCTTGGAAAGTCAGAGGCCTTTTAATTATAAATTATGATAGGAACCGCCTTTGATATTTAGAGATTAAGTCAAACCAATTAAGTGTGGCTTCATACATTTAAGCACCGACAATGTCTTTTATCGTTTTGTTCAGCAATGCACATTTCAATGAAATGTATAGAAAAATACATTTTAACGGTTCAGTAGAAGAATAAAACTAAAAAGCAATTTGCATTTGCCGTCATAGTTAACATCGAAATAGTTTGAATTTTTTTAATGTATTAATGTATTTCACTTTTATCTTTTCATTATTTTTTTCTATTTCATCTATTTTATTTTTTAATAATAAAATTTAAAAAAAACGTAATACTAAATAATAAAATAAAATGAAAAATAACAAATAATTGAATTAAATTTAAAATCTAAAATAAAGTCACTAAAATGAAATATGATAAAACGATAAAATAAGACATTATAAAATATAAAAAATATATATATATATATAATAAAGATATAAAATAAAAATAACAGAATATAAAAACCTCTCACTCACCTCCTCCTCAGCTGACAGCTGCTCCCCATTGGCTGCTTGAGCAGCGTCGCTGCTCACTTGCAAGTTGTTGCCGTTGTTCATCCAGACCAGCTGCGAGTTCAACAGAGGCGTGCTTCCAGATTTAATCTTTTTGAATTTTTCCTTTAAAAAAAGATCTTACTTCCTCGCAGACATCAAGAAAGTTATGCTCCCGATCCTGGTTCAAAGATCCAACGACCAGATTCTGTCGAGAAGACACATGAAGGGATGCTTTTACTTTGAAATGAGCACAGGAAGTGATGTAAAAATCAGTAAGTGTTGGAGCTTACCTCACACTGGCTGCCAGTGTGTCCACCCTCTGAAAAATAGATTCCTCCAAGTGGCACCGAACAATCAATAAAATAATCAATAAGATAGAAACTAAGAAACTAAATAACTTGAGTTGGTATCAGTGTTACCCGGGGCACCACGTTCCCTTCATTGTTCTCATTCAGGCTCATGACTAACCATTCAATTGGAATTATTGCTTTATTACAAATGAATTCCCCAGAAAAGGTAGTGTGAATGCTGAGTTGTTGAAGCTGATCCAAAGGGATTTTGCTTTCAGTGCTTTACATCAAAGGGCGGCGGATGAGGATGGAAGGAGATGGAGGGAAATGACATAACAAAGAATAAACACAGGTGGTCTGGTATATAAGAGAGAGGTCCGACCACAGGAAGTTGGATGCTGATGCTGCTGCGCCCACCAATGGCAGCTTCCTTTGAAGTTTTGCAGCAGAGATCAGAGGATCTTTGTTGATCAGAGAAAAAGGTTGGCTGAAAATGAAGTAATTTTATGAAGGTGTTTTTGGGGCCGATTGGTCGACAACACTTGGGAGAGGAGAGGGGAGGGAGTGATTGATACAGCTCTGTCACACGCCCCTTCAAAACAGAGCATTTCTCTGAGAGGGTCAAAACAGTGGAGAGAGCAGCAGCTCCAACAGCTTTGAGTGTTTTGACCACAGTAGGTGATGTGACATTTGAAGAAGCACTCACCTGGGCGATGTACGGCAGCCATTTTGGGGCAGAACGCTCACCACACACCAGTCAGAGGTGGAGAGGGAGGGAATGAAGGACACGAAGGATGATCAGGTGGCCTGTCAGAGGATCTTTTACGACCACAGAGGACAACACTCACTTTAACAACTTAACATTTCCGTCTTATTCTTCTTCATTTTGTAAATGATGTACACAACTTCATTTGACCTCTGGGGATTACACTTTTGTAAAAATTGTTAACAAACTGGTACTTGAGACACTATGACCACAACTTGTAACTCATGCACCAACCCCCAGAACCAATTCTGCTAAACTACAGGCACAATTCCTGCTTTACACTCAAATCGCAGTTCTAAAACACACTTGTTTCAAAACACTACACACAATTTTCATGAAGAAAATCTCACAATTTCACAAGGAACACTGTCATTCACAATTGTACAATTCATCAGAGCTTTAGCATAAACAGGCAACAGATGAGCTCTTTTGTTTTGGAACAATGGATGCCAATATTGGAAACAGAGGCAGAGCCAGAGGAGTGAGAGTAAGAGGAGGAGAGGTGGGGGGGGGGGGGGGGGCGGAAGGCCAAGGACCATATCTCTGATGAGATCCCCGCAACTTTGGTTGACCACATGGTCAACCATGGTCTAACAATGAGAGGGCTGGGCAAAGAGTACAACAGGTTCACTGTAGCATCCATCACCTGGACTTTCCGAAATGAGAATAGGTAAGAAAATAGAAAATTGCAGTAATGCATGTCAATACAGTACTCAATGAGTACAGTGGACTGTTCTGTAGGACTATAAAAATAAAGTATGTTTCAAGTATTCGGGAAATGTATTCCTACTTTGTATTCCTACACAGTATATACAGTATTTTACCATTAGTATTGCAGAGCTGAAAGATTACCAACACAAGGTGGTCGGCAATGTCTTCTGTCTCCTGAAGAGGAAACTGAAATTATGAACATAGTCCTAGAAAATAACGCCAGAACATTACAGAAAATACAAAGAAAAATAATAGAAAACAGATATTTCAAAATATGACATGGTAGGCTTGTCAACACTGGACCACATCTTGCGCAGAAATAATCTGAGGATGAAGCAGGTCTGCACGTGCCATTTGAATGCAGTTCAGTAGTTTTTTTGTTTCGTTTTTGTTACTGTAATTGTATACAGTAAATACTTGTTTTGTGTGTATGTGCAACTTTGTGTTGGTTGGGATGTACACTGTGTACATTGTTTTTGTGGGGAAAATGAAATATATTTGTGACCGTGTCTTTGTGTGTTCTGAGTATAAAAACAATATTCTAAAACATTTTACAACAAAATTATGTATGTACTGTCTGAAGTAAATAACACTGAACAAAAAAAGGCCAAGGCCTTATTTTGATGAAAGTGTTTTCCATTCATCATGGTGTTTTACATTGAGCACATCTGTGCTCAACAAAAGTCTATTTATATGATGGTTGTGTCATCTGAAAACAAAATACCATTTTGAGAAGAAATAACATTGTTTTGATTGTAGTTTTGTTTTGCAGGAGAATTGAGGGGTTTTGCCCATTGTGTGTGTGTTTTTTGATTTGTATGGAGTATGGGTTATGCTTTCAAAAATTGTGTGTAAACAATCGAGAAAACTAATAAAATCATCTAACTGGCCACAGGGTGGAGCTGTGGACCAACCAGTTACAGCTAACAACCTTTCCTGGTTCCTCTCTGAAGAAAGAATATAAAGACAGATTTGTCATAATTAGGGAAGATTATTAAAAAAAATACTAATTATAAAAACTGAAAAATATTTACAAATGTGGCTAACAATACATTTTGTTTACACTTAAATACTAGTTGAATTTATCAGTTATATTGATACATGAAGACTATGTTTTGATAAATTCTCAATGTATCAATGAATAATTACAAAATAACAAAAATGAAAATAAAAATAAATCTGTAAAATAAATGAGCAGACACTGAAAGTCCAACATTCAATGGTTTTACTGTGAAAAAGTCTCTTCATACAATCGCCTCCAAACTGTACAATCAATAATTTAAAAAAGGAAAAACAGCTTAGTGTTTGACTCTCTCTCTCTCTCTCGCTCACGCACACACACACACAAGATTTACTCAGCAGCTTTAGCCAAAAACAAACAAACAAACAAAATAATAATAGTGTTTTTTTACAAGTGTATATCAACAACTTATGAAAACTGTGTTCCTTTACAAACACACCCACCAGAGGGCAGTATGAGAAAGGGATGTCCAATCATCACCCTCTGAAAACATCACCATGAGATCAGGTTATAAGAAAGGACCTCAGCTCAGGATGATGAAAACACAAACACTGAGGAAACTGAAAATGAACAACCAAACATTATTATGAAGCAGCAGCAGCAGCTTCTCTTCTTCTGTGTTTTTTTTCTTTTTAGACTCAACACAACAGAATCTTTCTGTCTCTCTCCAAATGCTGGTGTCAGTTTCAAACTCATTTTATCCTTTTGAAAGATAAATGACGGAACTGTGATGACGATGCTACTCACACAGGAGGGATAACACTGAGCTGAAGGACAAGTAGAGGTGATTCATGCGGGTTTAGAACTGATAACCTACAGCTCTTGGTGTTGTTGAAGAGCAAACTGGAGAGAGCAGAGCATCTTTAAATGAGGAGGATGAGAGGAGCTGATGAAAGCCTGCAGAGATCTATGAGGAGAGAACATGTATTATTCAGCAGGCATGAATCATGGGACAGCGTGAAGGCAGCGGAGCAGTGGATCAGAGGCGGAGACATGAAGCTTTCAGTCTCATGGGGATGAGGGTTCAAAACCCGGTTTCACAAGTGCTAGCTCATTTCTACACAAGCATTTGACCACGAGTACGACGCTCCGACTAAAGAATGTTTCTGAAATAATGATTCCTTAATCACCGATGCTTTCTGGTCTGTTCTAATGCTATGACAATCAAATATAAACCAGTAAGGAATAGTAAAACCAGACATGCTTAGATATGAACTAAAGCCATAGACCAGGGGTGTCGAACTCATCCTAGTTCAGCGGCCACATACGCCCCAGTTTGATCTCAAGTGGGCGGGACTGGTAAAATCACAGCATAATAAACTATAAACTCAAAAATGTGTCCCTTTGATTAAGTACATTCTGAAAATCTTCTATTTTACAATGAACATTTTTTTGAAATTCTGTAATTTCAACACTTTGCAGAGTCATCTGGTGGCCGGTTTTGGCCCACGGGCCATATGTTTGACACCAGTGGCATAGACTGTGAATAAAGGTGGATGAAGGATAAAAATGAAATCATATAGATAATCCAAAAATATCTCTAGTACGTGCTGAGTCATCTTGTGCCAACGACGTGATTGGCTCAAGAAGCTCCTCCGCACAATTGATGCCACAATGTAAAGGCTATAAATCTTTCAACATTCAACGGATGCCACATGGAAAGGTGATAAACAGGGTTGCCAGATCTGACCAATCAGTGGATCCATCAATCTTCCAAACAATTGCCTGGGAGGTAATATTGAATAAAGACTATTTTAAAAAACCCAAAGAATGTTGTCAATAGGAGCCCAAATCGTGTAAAGCCATACTTGATGGTATCACAGAAACACCAAATGGGGGCAGATCCCCTATCAATCTGGCAATGCTGGAGATAAATATCATGGGATTTAAAGATTGAATCATCCAGCTTTTAGAAGACGTGGACAAAGAGAAGATTCTGCCGGAGTCCACATGAACTACCGTGATGGAAGGAGATAGATGAAAGGAATGAAGCACAAGCTGAGCGACGTAGATGTGTAACTGCTCTTCTTCATCTCATCTCAAGGCTACAGGAGATCCAACAGCCTCAAACATACGGCCCATGGGCCAGAACCAGCCCACCAGAGGGTCCAATCCCAACCCAAGTGCAGAGAAGATGCTAAGATGTTAGTTTAATGACCTGCACTTACTATGGGGAAGCACTAGGGGCAGGAGTTTGAGAGCTAATTCAATCACATCAACAAATACCTCCTCCTCATTCTGAAACTCACTCTTACGTTTTTCCTTTGTGGACTTTTTCAAAGTTAAAACTGAAGTTAATATAAGATGAAGAGACATAATATATATGTATAGAGGCCACTTCTTTAAATGCAGTGAATGGTTTCCATAGTAACAAGCATCCGCGTGAGAGTAGGCTGAGTGAAGCAGAGAGATAATAAAACAGAGATCTGCTCCACTTCTTCAAAATACATAGTAGTGTTTGTGGGATCAATCGAATCTTTAACTTTTGTTTGAACTAAAAGTGAACACACACACACACCTGGACCCTTCGGGGTTCGAGTGGGTCACATTCAACTTCAACCACAACACAAGACAAACGCGTTGACCCAACCTGTCTCTAAGATCTCACTTCAGCAAGTGTCGGTTATAGATGAATATGAAGCACAGTGATGGTTCAGACCATAGACTGTAAACAAAAATGGCCGACATGACTCCACCTCCTCTGACTATCTACAGATGAAGCCACTTGTGTGACATCCTTTAGAGTCAAAGTAGACACAGTAATGGTGTTTTTAAATCATGAAATGACGAATAAATTAGCTAGTTATTACATAACCCTCTTGAAAGAAACATATTAAATTTAACCTTTGACCTTTGCATTGGTCTGCGTCCCATGTGCTGACATGGGTTATGACCCATACTGCAGCCAGCTACCAGGTCCAGATGATGAGGCTGCTGCTGTTCAGTCTAGCCAAACATTTTGCTGGTGTCAGCATTCTATTTTAATAATCAGTAATAAAGTTAATGAATTAAAAAATGCATTACTTTGCCACCACTTCAGCTGTGTCTCTCCCCCTTTACATTTGCAGATGTCAGGTCCATCACTATCAACAGTCTATGGCTCAAACTGCTAGAAGCACTGGTAACTAGTGTCAGGATCATTTTAGCTTATTGTCGATAAAACGGAGAAACAACAGAGATAGAGAAAAAGTGGAATTAGAAATAAAAGTGTGAGAATAATGACATCTGTGATACACAGACTTGGAGAGTGGCGTGCATCAGATATATAAGAAAGTTGCTGAGGGGGTTTCTGTACATGTATTTAACACTAGCGAGCTGGATGGTGAGAAGTAGGTCAGCAGGGGCCAGGGAGTTTGTCGTCGTTCTCTAGCTCCTCCCCCAGACAGAACTTCAGCCGATGAAGGTGGGAGGTGGCGATCGTCCGTCCCTTTGTGCATCACTGCTGCTCGTGTGTTGAGGCTTGTGCTCTTCTCGATCATCGTCTTTTTTTTTTAATCCTCCCTTGGTGAAGCTGTGAATTAGGAGATCTTACAGTTGTTGCGGGTGCAGTTCTGCGGAGGGCTCTGCGGGGGACGGATGGACTTGGAGCGCTTGAGGCTATTGCCTTTGGAGCCGCCGGCCGGGTTAGCCAAAGAGTAGGAGCGTCCGTGCATCATGACGGCGTTCATGCCATTGGCCATGGAGAAGGACTTGAGGTGGGACTTGATGGCAACGGGCAGCGGGAGCTTGTCGATGAGGTGGACGGGCGTACACGACACGATGGCTCTGCAGCAGAGGTCCTGCAAACTGAAGACTGCAGAGAGGTCAGAGGTCACACAGGTCATATAGGACTATCTGAGGTGATGTCAACTCATATGCAGAGGCAACATAATTAATACAGAGTTCTCCCAAATAGAGAGGCAAAGGCAACTCGTCTATATACAGTATGTCTGTCTGTATGTTTGTATATATATACACACACATACGGTACATATTACAGTACATACAAACACATGAATGGAGGATGGGGGGAGAGAGAAAGAGAGAGAGAGAGAGAGAGAGACAGAGAGAGAGGGGGGAGGGGGAGAGAGAGAGATATAGAGAGAGGGGGGACAGAGAGAGAGAGAGAGAGAGATAGAGAGTGGTCGAGGGAGAGAGAGAGATATAGAGAGATAGGGGGATAGAGAGATAGAGATAGCTGGGAGCCACAATAATTAACAATGTTATTTTACTTTTATTGAAGCATTTGCAGTTCATCTGTCCTAATTTAGAGGATCTTTGTGAGATCTTGGAGCAAAGATAGATGTTTGATCAATTATTTGAAATAATCTATACATGAATTGATGATCAAAACAGTTATTAGTTGAGAAGTCGATACAGGACACAAAAGACAGATGTGACAATGTTTATGGGACTAATATCTACGAGTCTGAGCTGCCTTTACATTTACTTGTTTTTTCAAATCAAACTGAAACAACTCTTTGTCCGGATGGATATTAAACCTCTATTGATCACTTCCTGTATATTTGCTCCTTATCTACAAACTCCCCTTTCTTCACTCACCTCTGTTGGGCCTCCAGAACTTTTCCATGCCGTGCCTCATGAGGACAATGCGCGACAGCTCGGTGAAGGACTCGATGACGTTGAAGTTGCACAGAGGGCTGACCTCGAAGAACGTCATGCCGTTCTTCTCCGCGTACGCTCTGGCCTGCTCGGTGGGAACCTGCCGTTTGAAGGCCAGGTGAAGCCGGTTCCCCACGAGGATTCGAGGAACACCTGGAGCATGCTGGAAAAGAAACAGATTAAAAACCCACAGTGAGAGTAATTGACAGAATGATACACTATAACTTTATTTCGTAGGTGAATCACTGCTCAATATAGTGTACCAGGAAATTATACATAAAAAATATAAACATTTAAGAGGGGGATAGTTGTTGGGATAGTTGTAAAAATAAAAACAAAATAAGATCAATCGAATATATGTATTTTCTGAAATTAAATCAAAAAGACTGGATTTTGGAGTTAAAACACACTGTTATGGTGCAGAAGTATCACTAATAAGATGGTCCGTACAAAATGACCTAAATGCATGTTTGAGTAATTTAACAAAAATCCTGGCAGCTTCAGCAGGAGCAGCAAAACCCGCAGTTTACAACACAGGAAAATTAGAGACGTCACTAATGTAAGTGGGTGTGTGTGTGTGTGTGTGTGTGTCTGCACTAGAGGATGTCAATCAAACAGCGGCACTCTCCAACCTAACTATGTGGCTTGTAGGTATGTTCTCAAACCATACTGCCATCGATAAACTATGACTGATTGAACAATGTACAGTTTACAGAGAATTTCCTGAAAAACCAAGAGTTTGAGGCAAAGGCTGAGGAGCAGCTGCAGTGCAGGAGGAAAGAATGAGGAAAAGCGGTAATTTGTCATTTGAACATTAAAAAAAACACCAGTAGAGGTGGGTGGAGGTGGAGCAGGGAAAGCTTAACTGGAACTTATGATAATAATCTTTATGGAGGGATGGGGACATATAAATTCAAAAGTCACAAAAAATACCAAGATTCAAGAGAGATTATAAAACCAATTAGAAAATAAAATATGAATCTAAAAAGGGCTTCTGCGTATGTGAAATACCATTCCATAAAAAGAATGTTAAAAAATAGCAATGTGCAAAATGCAAAAACATATATAGCAGGATTAAAACAATGTATCATCCTTCATGTTCACCTGATCAGTGCATTATATTACTGATCTACTTACTCACTTATACACTGATAAGATAAGGTATTGTATCTGTTTCATCACGTTTCCCACTATAACTATCTGATCAAAATCTACAATTCCACTTAGGCTATGTTAATCTAATCTTTGAATGTTTCAATTCCCTATTGATTCTTGATATGTATATTTTATGACGTTTCCTGTTTTTGTGTCTCAATTATGACACAACAACAACAACAACAACATAAGAGATATTGTAGTAGCCCTCAGTAAGTATCACCCAACCTAACCGAGGGTATCCATCTCTTAGACCAACCTCATCGATCTCTCTGATCCAGCGGTCAATCCCATCAAACGACCACCGGTTTGTGATGTCATACACCAACAGGATTCCCTAGAGACAATGAGAAATGTGTTACCTATTTCTGATCAACAAATAAACTCTTCTTTGTCTCGTGGGTAAGAGTAAACTTCGGTTCTGCTTACCTGAGCTCCACGGGAATAAGAGCGAAAGATGGTGCAGAACCTCCCTTGACCTGATGTGTCCCTGAGGAGTTAAAGAGAGTCAATTCACATCCTTGGAGAAACCAGAATTTAAATTATAATTTCTTTAACTCTTTAGCTTGAAATGTTTTGGGGACAAACACAGTGTTGTTTGGTAGGAGAACCATCATTAAGTACATTAGTGATTGGCCCCACTGTCTTGCTCAGGGCTTCTGTGAATTTGAAAGATCTATTTGGAACTTGTTCAGGTCTTCACACACATTCTGTGTTATAAAAGAGCTTTTGCCACTGACATTTTGTCAGTGTGCTGACTGCTCTTTTGATGTTCTCATGCTACTGTTTCTTCCATCTGTAAATGTGTTTTGATCCAGTGTGAGACAGGAAGTTCATTTAGTTTTGAGGGAATCTTCCTGTTCCTCTATGACTGATAGAACAGCTCCTTTTAGACCAGGGGTCGGCGAGGGAGGGCCTCATTCACATTCTAGAAGAGCTTTTTAAATTACTGTAACTCCTCAAACATTGAGAAAATTCAAGGTGAAGACAAGCTTAACAGGGATACCTGAGGTATTACAGAATTTAATAGAAATATACGTGCAAAGACTGACCAATTACAGGCTCTCTGTTGTGAAGAGGGTTGAAAATTCATCAAAGTAGATGTATGGTGCACATCCTAGTCTCATGACAAATCTTAAGTTTTGTAGTTCAGTCCTTCCTCTTTTCAGACTCACTAAGAGTTGCCTGATTCATAACACAGGAATTGAAAGGAGGTCTATTATTCACAGAGGACTGTTGTAAATGATAGACAGTGAAACAGCTCTGAGACAATGGGAAGAGGAGGAAACGCTCAGGCAGCAGAAATAAAGACACCTCTGGATCACAGGGTTTGCTTTTGAATTCCTCTCCTTGGGGAAGATGAGGCGTTGGTTCTCCCTGAGGAGCTGAATTCCTTTGGCCTACTTCCACCAAACACGTCTCGCCCAGAACCCAGGATTACTCACATCTGCTGCATCTCTACTCATGCAACATTATTTGTGAGGTATGTACAAATGTAAACCTTGTAAAGAACATGTAAAAAACCTTTAATTTTGGTAAATTTTCTTTGTTTATACACCAAAGTTTTGATTATTTAGTGCAACATAATACAGAAAACAAGATGTAATCACTTCTTTTTTTTAATGTACTTTGAAATTATGTTTTTCTTTACATTTACCATAAATACACACATGTTATTCAGACTGTGATCGGTGCATTTGCATCATAGTGTAATGGTGTGCAGACCGGAAAACACATTTGTCAGTGACCACAATTATGCACCAATTGTGGAAAGTCACATTCCCCATGTGTGGATGATCCAGAGAAACAGAGACATTTTTTGATTGTGTGGAACTACAACAATATAGCGAATAATATTGTTGCAAAGACAACAAACAAAATAATTCATATAAAGAAGGTCCCGTATCATGGTGTACTGAGAACACAGATCATTAGGTCCAAATTCAAGTTATTTCGATGGGACTGTTTACTTACCAGAGCTCCAGCTTCACTCTTCTTCCATCAAGGAGAATGGTGGTGGTTTTATAATCGATGCCTGAACAGAGACAGAGAGAGCGAGAGAGGAGAGAGAGGAGAGAGAGGAAAGAGAGAGAGGAGAGGAGAGAGGAGAGAGAGGCAAGAGAGAGAGAGAGAAGAGAGAGAGGGGAGAGAGAGAGGAGAGGAGAGAGAGGAGAGAGAGAAGGGGGAGAGAGTGAGAGCGAGAGAGAGGGAGGAGAGAGAAGGGACATCAGTCAGGAAGGTCAACATCAATCAAGGTTATGACACTTAAGTAAGACAAAGGCTGGAGCTTGAGACAGTGGTCCATATTTTGATTTACCCACAACAGCTGACAAAGTAAGTAAGTGCTAGAGCTGCAGCTCTCGATTAATTTTGCAATTGATTAATCTATGAATTATTTTTCTTCTATATGATTCTATTAAACGATTATTTGAATAGACAAAATGTGAAAAAGACATGTCTGAAAATGACATGACTTATTATCTGACTTATCACCTGATCTTTTCTATTAGGCCTATAGATACCATCACTGAGAAGCACTGTGTGTGTGTGTGTGTGAGAGTGTGTGTGTGTGTGTGTGTGTGTGTGTGCATCTTTTGACTGTGAATGATAAACAGTGTATCAGAGTCAGTTCCTTAAAAGGTGCAGTGTGTAAGATTTCACTTTAGTCACTTCTGCTTCATACTGACATTTTCATGAATTAACACCTTAATATTGTTTTTCCATTACCCGAAAATGAGCCCATTAATGTATATTTAATACATGAAGGTGAAGTGATGGATACAACATGCAACATCGCCTATAGCTGTCACAAAATCTCACACACTCTACCTTTAACCAACAGTACAACAAGAATTAAAGATTCCAATAATCGATTCAGGACAATTGTAATCAATTAATCATTTCAGCTCTGCTAAGTACATACAAAGAATGTGAGGTCTAAATACTATCTATATCTATATCTCTCTATATATACATATATATGCATATATAGTAAATACTATATATTGTTTTTACAGCGGCCCAAAATAGACAAACTAAACATGTTTTAATAATGACCAAAAGATACAGTAGGTTCTTCAACATACTTCAACACAAGATGTCACTGAATCCTACGCCTTTCAGACATGAAACTATATTGTTGCATAACCATTCTTTTCATATTGTTTATACTATGCTAATGTTTTTTTATTGCTAATTTTAACAATCATTCATTAACTGTGTGCTACTCCTGCTTGTAGACATGGTGCGGTGATGTTACTGGAACCCTGATTTTCTGAGGACACTTGTCGACGGGATAATAAATATTTATAGATAACAAAGATCTATCTATCTATTAATCTCTATATTTTAACGATTGTTGTTGGATAAACAAAGGACAGAAACCAACAAGTTCAGAGCACACAGAGTTGAATCCTCATTCCCATCACCACCATTAAAACTGTTCCATAAAAAAAACAGCTGCCACTGAAATCATTTCAAAACATTTCATTTAAAAATCAGATTTGTATTAAAAGACTGTCTCACACAACATTCAACATCATTGTTGACACTTCCTGTCTAAATCCACATGTGTCACTTGAAAAAACTGTATTAATCATCATCATTAAACATGGTTTGTCTTTCTAGACCTAAACTGTACCCCAGGCATGTCAAACATACGGACCGCGGGCCGGATCCGGCCCGCCGGATGATTTCATCCGGCCCGGGCGCATGTCACGGAGAATGGAGTCTCTAGCGAACGATGGATATTCGCATGTATTGAGCGTCTTTTACTTTGAAGGGGATGCAAGCAGGATCCAACTGCGTAATTTCCTGTTTACCGTAAGTACCCTGTGCCGCGCGCAGCGAAGATCTTTATGTAGTGTTGTACCGTTACCGTAATTGATACGCTGGAGGTAACTGACCCACGGCAATGTCACATACACTCACGGTGCAACCCCCCCCCCCCCCCCCCCCCCCACATACACTCACGGTGCAACCCCCCCCCCCCCCCCACAACAATGGCTGAACCCACCCGAACACCGCAGCATCAGGACATGGAACAGGAACAACAATAACAACTGTGCATATGTCTCTGTTTTGAACACAAAACGTGCAACCAAATAACAAAGTTATACAGTAGATGACCCCACTGCAAAGCATGCTGGGAAACCCCATGCAGCTCCGGAGCCGCGGGTTGCCGACCCCTGCTTTTGCGTCAAGCCTACATTTGTAGCCTACATATTATAATTACGGATCACAACACATTTATTCACAAACAATAGAATTGATCAAAATAAAATGATTCGTTTATTAAATACAGTGGAATAAATACAGTTTTAAACCACTGAACCAACTCACCACACTAAACGAAGTGGGAGGAAGAAATGAAGAAATTATTTTTGCCTTTTTGACACATTTTGAAAAAAAACATTTATGGAACAAAAAACAAAACAGACCAAACAACTTTGTAGGCTGGACCTACAGGGGCTGAGAATTATATACAATAAACCAGATGAATCTTATTTTCAATTTGTAAAACTAAATCCACATTTTCCCCCTTCTCCCTCTCTCACTGCCTCCTGCAGTGCTGCTGCTGCTCCTGAAACTTGGCATCTCTCCCTGAGGACAGGGAGAGATATAGGGAATATAGGGTTTGTTTATTAGTTAACCTCGAGCGCGGCTTT